>OVBE01000664.1:0-12569 GCA_900406425.1 Iberis pinnata | reverse complement strand
CTTGAAAGGTTGTGGGATCAGAGATAATCATGAAAGATAAGCTTGATCCATCAAACTTAGAATTTTCAGTGCTTACCATGTTCAGTTCTTCTTCTGTGAGATTGAGATTCTTGCTCATAACATAATCAGTAGTCCAGGCTGGTGGTCGTCTTGATCTTCTTCCCAATGAAGTAGATGGAACATTTGTTTGAGTGTGAATAGATCCTTCTTCTTGAGCCTCATTAGTATTGTTTCCAATCTCAGTTTCATGAGTCTGTTCTGTTTCTTGTTCTGGTTGATGTTGTTCAGCCTGATTTTCTTCTTCCACTTCCTCTTCATCTGCTACTTCTGTTTCTGCAATCTCATCAACTTCATTGAACTCATGGTCATCTTCCCATTCAAGTCTTGTTCCTTTGTCACCTGAATGATCTGCTTGTGTCCAATTCCATTTCTTATCTTCTTCAAAGATTACATCACGGCTTATGTGAATTCTTTTTTCAATAGGATCATACATCTTGAAAGCTTTGGACTCACTGCTGTAACCTATTAAGACACATTTTAAGCTTTTATCATCCAGCTTAGTTCTCTTAACATCAGGCACATGAACATGTCCTACACACCCAAATATCCGGAAGTGTTCAACTGAAGGCTTTGTTCCACTCCAAGCTTCCTCTGGTGTCATATCTTTTACAATCAAAGTAGGAGATCTATTCAAAACATGAATAGCCCATTGCACTGCATCTGGCCAAAAACTCCTTGGCACTTCCTTTTCTGATAAAATAGCTCTCACCATATTCATCACAGTTCTATTCTTTCGTTCTGCAACCCCATTTTGTTGAGGGGTGTAGGCAGTGGTCAATTGCCTCTTAATGCCTTGCTCTTGACAGTAACTCTTGAAGTCATTTGAATTGTATTCACCTCCTCTATCTGTCCTCAAACATTTGATTGATTTTCCAGTTTGCTTCTCAACAAATGCTTTAAACATTTTGAAAATGTTAAAGGTTTCAGACTTCTCCTGGACAAAATAAACCCATGTCTTCCTGGACAAATCATCAATAAAGCTGATCAAATACCTCTTTCCACTGTTAGAAGATGGTGTTATTGGACCACACAAGTCTGAATGTACCAGTTCTAGTTGTTCAGTTGCTCTCCATTTGCTTTGTTTGGGAAAGGGAATACGATGTTGTTTCCCTTTTACACACGATTCACAACTGATCTTGACTTCACCAAGTGTTGGTAAACCAATTACCATTTCTTTGTTCTGCAGAATAGTGAGACCATTGTGACTTAGATGCCCATATCTTTGATGCCACAATTCTGCTTTGTCTGCGATGCTCATCTGAAGACATACTTCTTCTCTTACCTTTTCATAAGTCTCACTGGTTAGAACAAACATGCGATTTGTGCTCATGAGTGATTCTGCAATCTTTCCTTTAACTGGATGATAGATACTGCATGTTTTGTTTTCTCCTCCCTTGAACAAGACATCCATCCCCTTTTCTTGAAGTTGACCAACACTCAAGAGATTGTTCCTCAATTCAGGAACATAGTATACATCATTTACTAACCAATTTTGTTCCTTGAAACCAATCTCAACAACACCCTTACCAATGACCATCAGCTTGTGATTATTGCCGAGTTTGACACTGTGATTGAATGAGATGTCTAATTCTGTGAACATGTTCTTGTCTCCACACATGTGATTTGAACATCCAGAGTCTACAAACCAAGTGACACTTCGTTTTATCTCTGGAGATTCAATGCAGGCCATCAACAGAAGATCTTCCCTTTCTTCCACCTCTGTATAGTGAGCCCCATGTGCTGCTGTTGGGCATTCATAACTGAAATGTCCCAGTTTGTGGCATTTAAAACATTCAATCACAGCTTTGTTGAATGCACGTCCTCTGCCTCTGCCCCTTCCTCTGTAGGATCCTCTACCTCTGCCTCTTATATTAAGAGCATGATCCTCTTCATTATGAGCAGTGCGCTTGAACTTCTTCTCATGCACAGACAACGAGCTTTGAAGTTCATCAATGGTCATGTTACCTGTGTCTTTAGACTCTTCTATTGACACCACCACATAAGTAAATTTGTCTGTCAAGGTTCGAAGAATCTTCTCAACAATTTTTGAGTCTGTCATGATCTCTCCGTTGCTTCTCATCTGATTTGAGACAGCCATCACTCTGACGAAGTACTCGTCAATGGTTTCCTCTTCTTTCATTGCCAGAACCTCGAATTCTCTCCTTAAGGTCTGAAGCATAGACCTTTTGACCCTTTCATTTCCACCAAACTTGCTCTTCATCGATGCCCAGATGATCTTAGATGTTCTCCTATCCAAGATCTGTTCAAACACAACACGATCTATTGCCTGAAATAGATAGTGTTTCACTTGATGGTCCTTCATCTTCATTTCCTCTAACTCTTTCTGCTGCGTTGCAGTCAAGATGATTCCTTCAAGTGGCTCCGTGTATCCTTCTTCCACCAAGTTCCATAACCCCTTTGCTCTTAAGAGATTTTCCATTAGTTCACTCCAATGGTCATAGTGACCATCAAACTGTGGAATCCTACTCAAAGACTTATCGTCACTCATTTTCTTTTAATCTCTCTGTTGTTTGCTCTGATACCAAATGTGATTGCAGTTTCGTTGTACACAAGAAATATCAGAAAAAACTCAATATCATTCAATGAATAATCAAAACGTACTTAAGAAAACAGAGTTAAAAACAGAACTAGCTATAAACTAGGAACTCAATGTCTACTACTCCACTACTCAACTATCTTAGCTAACAAATAGGAAATAACAATTGACTTAATCCAATTGTATGAATTAAATCTTTATTCTTCAAACTTGGCGCCACCTAACAGACTTCAACAGTATTAATAATTCAGTCCAATCATATCATTGTAAGAAATGAAATTCTTTCAAGTAAGAATTAAGGAACCTAACTAATTCGACCATACATATTTTGTATAATAGATATGAGTATTGGTTACTATCAAATGAGTCACAATATTACTAGCATTTAGCGTATGATGTAAGGATGTGACCGGTTAGTTGCTTGACAAGTCTTGAGATCAAAGCTAAATCTACAAACCATATTAATTTGTACTTTAATATTTTTACTTTCAACGTTCCTCATCCACAATCTTAAAAGCAAGTGGGAGAAATTGATCGAGGAAATTTCTAGGTTAGTTAAAAATTAAAAAACTCTAGGTTTGTGAGTAGTTGATCAATTGTTTATTTAGTGTTTTTTGAACATCTGTTTATTTTGTTTACTTATAAATTATGTAAAATAATGAAATTTAAATAGTTTAATGAAATATATAGAAGTTGTTAAATCATGACAAATATAATTTTTTTTTTATCGAAGTTTCTTGGTACAAGAACAAAATTATTTATTTTCCGAAAAGCCTTTGAAAACTGTATAATTTTAGTTTTACAAAATTAAATAAAAAAGAACTTTTATTTGTTTATTAGAATGATTGTATGAATTAATTTAATCAAAATAATTTGTATGAAAAACATACCAAACATTCATAATATTTTCTAAGCTTCACGAACATAAAAAATGAAATTTTCAAAAATTTTATCAAAATTTTTAAATGTTTAAAGTTAGATTTTTGTATTTGGATTCATTAATTTATCAGTAAAGTTTAGCTTTACAGGATAATATTTATTTTAAAAATATTATGATCTAATTTTGAAATTTAAGAATTGAAATTGAAAAATATAATTTCTAAATTTTTTTATAATAATTGTTTTTTGTCAACATAATAATATTATAGTAAAAACATAAAAATATGTATGATATTTTTAGAATTAAAAAGTTTGAGGATAGGAGACTTTTACCATACGAGGGTACGGATAATTAATTGTGGAGTCACTGTCTCTAACATTTAAGTCGAACCACAACGACCACATAGCAATCGCTCGGAAAACAAATCGCCGGCGATCGAAAACGACGGCTTGTCCGACATCTTTCTCTCTTCTTCAAGCAAACACTTTTACATACCTCTTTTCATATATATTAGTTGTCTGCTAGAGATCACGTTCTCTCCATATTAGCATTCATCTTCTTCTTCTTCTTCTTTCTTCGTCGTATTTCCCCTCCGCTAACGTCTTGATCTCTGGTAATTTCAAATCTCTAAGAATCCTTGTGGGTTTTCCAGAGTTTCAGAATGGTTTCTTCGACATTCTTCATTCAACTGCGCATTGTCGAGAATAGAGATGCGTTATATGAATTCCTTTTGTATTTGGTGAGTCTGCAGGTCGGATCTTTGCTAGCGATCCCTGAAAATGGTGGATCCGGGACCAGTTACACCGGGTCAGGTACAATTTCTCGAAAAACTCTACACTCGTACTCTAACATTTACTGCTACTTTTGATTCAATGCTGATTCGATTTCGTTGACGAGGTTGAAGATTGTTAGTACCATAGTAGCTTTGATTCAGTTCAGATTTGGCTGGATGCTTATTTCAGTTCTATAAGATTTAACTCTTTAGTGCAATTTTGTAGGTATCTTTTTTACTTGGAATAATCCCAATATTTATCGGTTGGATATACTCGGAGCTACTTGAGTACAAGAAGTCTTTAGTTCCCATGAAACCGTAAGTTTTTTTGGCAATTTGATACTTTCAATGATGGACTAGAGTTTTAGCTGTGTGCTTTGTAACCTCTACTATGCTTCCTCTCTTTTGACTTGGCCTTGAAAAGATTTACATTCTTCTTATGCAGTCACTCAGATAATAATCTGGTTGATTTGGGAGGTGTAGTAGAGAAGGATGATGATAAAGCTGAATTGTTAGAAGGAGGTCTTTCTCGATCACCATCTGTAAGGTTTCATAATTCATCCATTAGAACAAACATAATCAGGTTGGTGTTTCCCCCTCAAATTTTTTTCCATTTTTGTTTAATACATTTCTTTAGTAGTTCTCATGTTAGGTGTCTATGATTTATCTACAGGTTTTTGAGTATGGAAGATTCATTTTTGCTTGAACACCGAGCAACCCTGAGAGCAATGTAAGTGAAATTAACATCAAGAAGTGATAGTATCATTGTTTGTTATCTTATGTTAACATTCATAATCATGTCTAGGTCGGAGTTCGGGGCAATCTTATTATATTTCTATATCTGTGACCGCACAGAACTGCTTGGAGATTCTACCAAGGTATCCATGTGTTTCACCTATTTTGTATCTTAACTCCATGAAAAATAATATTTACTTCAATTATTTAAGTGCAAGCTTATAGGATTTGCTTTTCGTTGACAGAATTACAACCGCGACCTTTTCCTTTTTCTCTACGTTCTTCTCATCATAGTATCAGCCATGACATCTCTTAGAAAGCACAATGACAAGTCACCCATTACTGGCAAGTCCATTCTTTACCTTAATCGCCACCAGACCGAAGAGTGGAAAGGATGGATGCAGGCAAGTAAATTCTTTTTGTGGCTGTTTACTGTATTTGTCGTAACACCCGTTTCTACATTTTTAACAGGTCTTGTTTTTAATGTATCACTACTTTGCTGCGGCTGAGATATACAACGCAATCCGGATCTTCATTGCTGCTTATGTATGGATGACTGGGTTTGGAAACTTCTCGTACTACTATATTAGAAAGGATTTTTCGGTTGCACGTTTTGCGCAGGTGATACAATTCATTTCACGAAAGAGAAAACCTCTAGTCATCATATTTGATCTTCCACATCTAAAAATTTGTTCTCTTACAGATGATGTGGAGGCTGAACTTCTTTGTAGCATTTTGCTGTATTGTTCTTAACAATGACTATATGTTGTATTACATCTGCCCAATGCACACTCTCTTCACCCTAATGGTATATGGAGCTCTTGGTATCTTCAGCAAGTACAATGAAGTTGGATCAGTCATGGCTTTGAAGATATTTTCATGTTTCCTCGTTGTCTTTTTACTGTGGGAAGTACCTGGAGCTTTTGAAATTTTCTGGAGTCCATTAACATTCTTGCTAGGTGGTTAACTTCTCTGAATATGATCATGTTAGCTAAATGGAATTAAACATGGTATCAAATGGGTTTGATTTTTGGAAATTGCATGTGAATAAAATGCAGGTTACACTGACCCTGCGAAGCCTGATCTTCATCGGTTACATGAATGGCATTTCAGATCAGGCCTTGATCGCTATGTATGGATTGTTGGAATGATTTATGCCTATTTTCACCCGACTGTAAGCTGTTAACCATAGAGACACTTTCAAGTTATGTCTCTTGCATTGTTGATGTAATAAACTTCAAAACTTGAGATCATCCTCTAGGTGGAGAGATGGATGGAGAAGTTAGAGGACTGTGAAACGAAGAAAAGATTATCAATCAAGACTGCCATAGTTACTATTACCTTGCTTGTAAGTCATTTCTGTCATATTTTAGCACATTGATTGGATTATCCAATTAGGCACATTGATATATTTTTCCCATTTGCACACTTTTTAGGTTGGGTACGTGTGGTATGAATGTATCTACAAGCTGGATAAGACCAGTTACAACATGTATCACCCATACACATCTTGGATTCCTATAACGTATGTCTAAAACCTTTTCTTTTTATGTCATTTATGAAACTGAAACATGACTCGCCGTTTGGTTTGGGATCCAGTGTTTACATATGCCTTAGGAATTTCACCCACCAGCTTCGAAGTGTGTCATTGACTCTCTTTGCTTGGCTAGGCAAGATAACCTTAGAGACTTACATTTCCCAGTTTCATATATGGCTAAGGTTTGCTTTTCATGGCTTCAATCTTGGTTTCCGAAAATTGAATTTATCTTCTTGTTGACTAAAATCACCAATATTTTCAGATCAAACATGCCGGATGGGCAACCAAAATGGCTTCTCTCTATTATTCCGGGATACCCTATGCTCAATTTCATGCTTACAACTGCGATTTATGTTTTAGTAAGAAACTGAAACTTCTTCTCTTCCTGTTTCTTTCTTCTATTATAAAACTTGCTGACACATCTCTATGTGTTCTTCTTATCCAGGTATCTCACCGTCTCTTTGAATTAACCAACACACTCAAGACGGTTTTTGTACCTACGAAAGACAACAAACGTCTCTTCTCTAACTTCATAGCTGGAATCGCCATTGCTCTTCCTCTCTATTTCTTCTCATACGTTCTTCTTCAGATTCATCGCTAAACAAGTGAGTCTTCGGAATCATCTCACTGTCATATACTCATCAAAATCTAATTAAAACTCTGTTGAAGTACATGATTGTCAGGTAGTAAGAAGTGTGGTTTATTGTGTTTCTTCATCAGAGCAAAGTAAAATAAGGAAGAGACAATGTAGATTTGTGGATCATTTATCTTGTTCAAATTCAGCCTCAGATTTTGTTCGACAAAGCCAGGACCAAAAACCGCAGAAACTAGCACTGCTTTGCTGTATTGCCATAGGATATCCAAGTCATTGTTTTTGGTATATATTTTTTGTTGTAGTTTCTTACTTTCTGTTTTGTGAGCAAACAATCTTTGTGGATGTATAGTGATATTAAAGAATTAATCAAATTGCAATTTAGAGATAAAGATGTAAATACTGGAAATGAAGAGACTTCAAAGAAGTAGAATGAGTGATGAAGACACTTCTATAATATGATATTGGGAAATGAAATGGAGAAACTGATGAATTCAAGATTTTTTCATTCTCCTCTTCCAGAAAGTGCCAAGCTTGAAGTCTCTTCATCTTCTCAAATGTGGTAACAACTCTTTGTATTTGCAGATTCTTGGTACAATATTTGGCTGTATCATATGGTTTAGGAGATCTGTTGTATATGCTTAGCATCACTTTATATATGATATCATAATCCAAAAACAGATAGATCAGACAGAAGTAGGTTGGAGCTTTCTTTATTTGAAAAGTACACATAAGATGAACAAGTCACATCACATTTAGCTTGGAGCTGTCTTTTCCATGCTTCAATGATTCTATCAAGATTTTATTTTGTTTGTTTTTCTTAAATTAAAAAAAAGTTATTCTATCGGTTTGTACAATATAAAAAACGGTAGAGGAAATTATTGAGAGTTGAATGTTCTTTTTTTTTGTAACTTTGATGACTGCAGAATTAGTCTTGAAGATAAGATAAGTTGAAAGAATGGTGGTAAATAAATCCGCATATTTTCTTTTCGAATTAATAGGTAGCATAAATCAATTTTGGATAGAGAAAATTTGATAATAGGGTACTAAAAAGTTTTTTAATTTGTTAAATAGGTACTTTGTAAAAGTCTTTGTATTTAGGTACTTTTTCATTTTGTGAAAGGTGAATTGTTTGTGAATGATGACGGTGAATCGTTTGTGTGAATGATTAATTGTTTGTGTGAATGATGAATTGAGTTATGTGAATGATGAATTGTTTGTGTGAATGATGAATGATTTGGTGAATGAACAAATATACCTATTTTTCAAATAAAAAAACAAAAGTACCTATTTTCTAAATTTAAAAACAAAAGTACCTATTTTCCAAATAAGAAAATAAAAAGTACCTAATTTACAAAAATACTCTTTTGGATATTATAATTATTGTTTACAAAATAAAACATATTTATAACCAAAGACAAGTTTAATTTTGAACCAGAAATTTTAGTACATATATAATTTATATATTGTTGCATATTTCTTTATAATTTGTTGGTTTCATTCTACACCCAAAACTAAATTTCATTTAGTTTATAATCCGGTGTTATTCGATAGTTGATTTGAAAATCTATTTAAAAATCAAGTGTTATTGGTTCTTAGATTTGAAATTCGTTCATTAATAGAATTTGAAATTATTTAATAAAGATTTTAAAAATCCAATATTATTTAAACCATATAAGATTACAATCATTATATTTTAAATGATTTGAAATGATTTACTATGTATAACTTATCAACAAAAAATTGGACTCAAAATCCAAAATAAACTTAAGATAATTCTCAAATATTTCCAAATGAAATCTATAGATATTTGTAAAAAAATTCCTAATGAATAATGTAGACATTTAGTGGAATAGAGTCATAGAGCCTCTATTCCAATACTTAATAAAAAGAAAAGAAAAAAAAGAGAACTGTCACAATGTTTAATACCACCAAGAAAAGGATAATGAGGTCTTTCACCCTACTACCATCCTTGGCAATTAAAAGTTGCTTGTCCTGTGGCTTGTCCTGTTGCTTGTCCTGTGGCTTGTCCTGTGGCTTCATCAGCGGGAAGAGAATAACCTCCTGCAGCAGTTATTCCAAAATCATGAGCTCAAAAAAAAAGTTGATATTAAAACATATATAAAAAGAAAAGAGTGAGCACCTTGATGTTGAGTGAGTCAGTTAAGAGCATAGTAAGTCTGTCTACTCCTAAACCCCAACCAGCAGTTGGAGGTAATCCATGTTCTAAAGCCTTACAAAAGTTCTCATCTAAAACCATTGCTTCATCATCTCCAGATTGCCTATCCTTGAGCTGATCAGCAAAACGCTGTCGTTGAACCACCGGATTGTTCAGCTCAGTGTAAGCATTGCAGAGCTGTGGTCAAAGTTACATAACATGTTTAGTCAAACAATTGTAAGTGAAGAAAGCAAAAGTACTTACTTCATGTTTGTTGATGAAAAGCTCGAATCTTTCAGTCAATAAATTGTTTTCTCTGTGTGATTTTGCCAATGGACTCATGATCACTGGATGATTGATGATGAAAGTTGGGTTCACACACGTCTCTTCCAGAAATTTCCCAACAAGCTACAAAAAAAATCCAACACAATCATTTCAAATTAAAATTTCATAACGTAGAATTCATAGATAGGTAGGAGGAAGGTGATTTTACTTTATCTAAGAGACGAGCTGTTGTGAGAGGAGGAGGGCATTTGACATCAAACCTTTCACAAGCATCCACTAGATACTTGTTAGCTTCTTCGCTAGCTAAGTCCTTTGGTATAGTAAGGTTAGCCATCCTCTCTAACTCTCCTATCATCTCAATCCTCCTACAAAACAAAATTTTAAGCTATAAATCCTCTAGGACCATCTTATACGGGTTGGACATTACGTTTATTCGGGTTTTTTTCTTTTTTTTTTCTTTTTTTTTTTTTTGTTTCGATCCGATTTCCGGTTTTTCAGGTTTTTTGGCCAAATTGAACTAAATTCAATTTAAGTCCAGTTCGGCATTCGGATTGTTCGGTTTTTGTTTTCTAAGTTCAGTTTTTTCGGTTCGAAAATTTTAGTTTCGGTTAATTTCGATTAATTCTAGCAAATTCAGTTCGGTTAACGTAGTATATAATACAATTGTTGCTGAACTGAAAACCGAACTAAATTAAATAATGACTAAAACAAACTGAATAAACCGAACTGAATTAACCAAACCATGAAAAAGCACACCCCTAAGATACCTGAAAGGAGGAGTGAAGTCAATTTCGATTGGGTCCTTATGATAGCCATTAGCATGATACATGATTTTGTAACCACCTGTTACTTCCTTAACCAAACCACTCAACAAATCCTCAGTGATTTCCATCAAGTCATAGTAGTCAGCATAAGCCATATAGAACTCGCAAGTGGTGAACTCTGGATTGTGGGTCATGTCAATACCCTCATTTCTGAATTGCTTTCCAATCTCATAGACACGGTCTTCTCCACCAATAACAAGTTGCTTCAGATTAAGTTCAGGTGCAATACGCATGAAAAGCTGCATGTTCAAATCATTGTGATGTGTTATAAAAGGCCGTGCAGTTGCTCCACCAACATTTATGCTCATCATAGGTGTCTCAACCTACATCATAATTTTTCAAATTACATATCAGAATTTTCTTCCAACACGATTTACACGAGTGTAGTGGATTTTAATTAGTAAGATATATATATATATATATATATATATATATAGAATAGAACCTCTTTGAAATTTTTATTGTTGAGGAAAGTGCGGATGTAGGAGATGATAGTACTTCTGGCCATAAATATCTTGGGAACGTCCCTATTTAAAATCATATCAAGATAAGGCTGGCGAGCTCTAGCTTCCTGAAAGGATATATAACCAAATCAAGTAACATCAGCAACTTTTCATGACCAGGAGAATAATAATACAAAAGTTATAAAAGGTGGTATATACGTACCGGATCTTTCAGAATATATGTTTCAGGATTTCTCGGATTGCCTGGAACCCAGTTTTCAGGTTTCTATGGAACAAAAGAAAAAGGGTTAATTAGTGTAAAATAAAGGTATTAATTATAAGAGAAAAGGTGAGTTTGGTGTTACATTTGAAGTGAAATTATCAGCCTTTTTGGGCAGCATGTGGAGGCAATGTGACAGAACAATGAATGTTCGAGGGAAGATAGTCAACTCTCCTCTCCTAGTTTTGCCTGAGAAGTTATAAACAGGAATAGATCGGCCATAGGTTATAAGAGAAAAAAATACAGAGGGGGCCTGCACAAACCTGGAAACCCAGTCACACCAACAATATCACCACGCTTAACATTTCCATGGAGCTCTGAAAACTCAGCTTTATCCAATTCTGACTTACTGAAGACAACCACAATATATATAATGCATTATAACTTAGGTAAATTTATTTAATTAACAAGTTAATATATAAAGAAGACAAATCAATATTCAATCAATCACCTTGCATCAGCCATAACTTGGACTTTGTAACCATTACCATCTAGATCATAGAAGAAGAGCTTGGAAGAGGAAGATCTCTTGGCCATTATCCTCCCTACCAAGAGACAATATCATACCCTTTATTAGCGTAAAGGTAAATGGTGCGTCTAATTAAATAAAAAAATAGGTTTAAAGATATATATACCAGCTAGAGATACTTGAACATCTTCAACATGATCACCATTGCTTAAACTACCATACTTTTCAATGTATTCAGTAATGGACATTGACACAGAAAACTTGTGAGGGTATGGGTTCTCTCCTTTAGCCATCTCCCCCTCAATATATTTCAATCTATTCTCATAGTATAGCTACCAAAACAGAAAGGCGTTTGTTTCAGTACTCATACAAGTAGCATTGAAGAGAAATACAGATAATCAAACGGACTGTATACCGTTGGATCCAGATTCTCATCATCACGTGCCACCGAATTCTGGTTCTGAGAGCATCAAACAAATAAATTTCCTATATTATCAAACTGTAAATCTGAAAACTATATCAAATCATACCGAAACGTAACTTACATTCGTCATCTTCACTTCCTTTCTTCCACAAAATACTGATTCAAATTATATATCTATTAAGTTCCATAATTAGATTCACAAAAGAAAATTAAGAAAGGAGAAGATAACTTACCGAGTTGATGATTCCAGGCTTTAATCAAAAATAAAAGACTTTTTTAGAGAAGCCAAGAACCGATAGAGCTGCTGTTTAAAAGTTTAAAACCCTAATACTAGAGACCGTATATATATAGATTTTATTATAATTTATATAATTATAATTATTGAAAACATAACTATCCATTAGATAACTTGCGGTGCAAGTAATCAAGCAAAACTTGCGCAGCAAGTAACCAAGAAATAAGCTCTTTTTTTTTTCCACTTGTATTATATTAACTAGGGGTGGACACAATTCCCGTTCAGTTCCGTACCATCATGTTCCGTTCCGAACCCGTT
>OVBE01000663.1:0-46231 GCA_900406425.1 Iberis pinnata | reverse complement strand
TACAAGTTTAGCAGGCATAAATGCCTACTAAAATGTATTAAATCTGAGTAATATCACAAGCAAAACCCACAAAGATGAGATGGAAACCTGCAATCATAAGAGACAAATACAAAACCGTTTGTTATTATAATCAGAATACCAATTCTGCTACAATTTAATTAATTACAAATACACAAGAAAGAAGTTAACAGAATAAATCTTGAATTGAACACCTTTACAAATTCTTGTAATCTCTTGAATAATAAGAATCTAACTTTTCACATCTAACTAAAATAACTAGGAGCAAAAACTTTCACTTTATCCTACCTCTAATGATTCCAAGCCATACAAAGGTAAATCTCATAGAACTTTCTACACAACTCTCATCAATGAAAATTTTGCAGACCTAAGTTTCAATTGTCTCAATTTAAACATAAAATCAAAAACCACTAAATGGTCTCTGTTTCATAGATAATAACACACTGTTTGGTTCGATTCCTTTTTCAAATTGAATTATGAACTAACCATGTAATGCCCCGTCTCAAGACCTAAGATTGGCCAAGAAAATAAAAGCAAATTTCCTATCCTAGAAAGACTTTGCCAAAGGAAACAATTTTGGCCGAGAAAGTCAACATTTATGAAAATGTGATTGTCGGCCAAACGAGTGTACTAGGCTATCTTCTATGAAAAGGTCTAGTAGATTGAATGAATGAGTGATGAATTACATATGTTTTTGATAGAAAAAAATGTTCAAAAGGCTTGAAAAAAAATTGGCCAATGGAAAGCCAACCCAACCTACTTGCACAAAGATCGTCCGGGATGGCTCGGTTCGGGAACTTGAATTTTCCCGTAAAGCAAGGAATTATTGAGCGACCAATCTGAGACTTTTCAAGACATAGAAGGGATATTAAGGATCTTAAAATTATTGGTAATGAAAGTTTGACACCTCCTTAGAGATTCAAAAACTCAGATTTGTACACCTAGCTACTTACGATCTTTTGGACATGATTGGTCTAAATTTCTAACTTTGAAGCTATGGACGACTTTGGGACAGCTCAGGTTGATAAAGAGTAATTTAAGAACTTGTTTTCGACCCAAGAATCCATCTCCAACCTGATCTAACACTTCATGCTCCTTAGATAGTTCTAGAACAAACTAGGTGTCATTTTCCTATTAGGTCGTTTTTGAGCAAGCTTGGTGTCCAGACCACTTGGCAACCTCCTGTAAATTTTTTTCGATCAAATTACACTTCATTGGGGAGGTGGAATCATATCATGTCGTCCCCAATAAGACCTTATACCTCATGGACACATGTTGGCCTTTAAAGCCATCTTTGTGTCAATGTGCTAAGTGTCAAGCCAAGGGAGTGTCTTGGTGTCTCAACCACGTCAATAAGATCCTTATTAAACACTTCCTGCTTTTCTTACTCCCTATATAAGGTAGAGGTCGAGTTCATTTCCATGGCACACCAAAATCTCTCTAAAATCTCACTTAAACATAAACTAGTCCGCAAGAGTTCTTAAGGCTTTAGCTTTTGGGAACCAAGTCAGCTAAGTCAAGGTAAGTTCGGCCATGTGAAGTAGCACATGGTTAGTTTAATATTTAATTTATGCTTTGATTTAATATCCCATAGAGGTTTAGGTTTCGTACTTAGCCATTTTCCGCTTACCATTATAATGCCCGATTTTTGGTAAAATTATCCTACACGATGATTAGGTTGATTTGGTTAGTGGATTATTAAGCCATTATAATGCCCAATTGTTGGTAGGATAATACTCACATGGTTATTAGGCTGAATTGATTAGTCAATTTACTAAGGTGTATAATGCCTGATTTTTGGTAGATTATACGGACATGGTTATTAGGTTTGATGGATTAGTTGACTATTAGGTCGTTATAATGTTTGACTATTTATTTGATTGATGGATTTATTGAATTAATACTTGAATTATTTAGACGTGCTAAGGATGCACGTTGGATGTTGCGATAATTATCAAATATGCATATGTTAGTATTGCACGTTAAGGTATGATCATGAGTAATGATTATGCATATAATCTTAGTAGTGTTATTACATGTTAGAAATGATAATGCATGGTAGGCATTATATGATTATTGATTATACTCATGTTGATGAGTATGTATGTGATTTTGTAATTAACACGTTAAATATAAAAATGAGATTCGGGTGTAGGAGTGTTATGTCCTCAGGGTTCGGTTAGTGAAGTTGTGAGAGAATGTACTCATAACCGGATCGAGTGACATAAGCTACCTACTCTTCGTGATTAGATTAGTGGATTATAGTGTGTCTACCTTCCATAACCGATGGTGGCAGTTGATTTATGATCTCCATTTGCTAGGGACGGTTAGCGACCCTCCCGAGACCTGCATGACGATGCAGTAATTGGCGCAATGAGTGATACGGTTGGGGCCTGATAGGGTTGTACCTGCTCTAGCCTGTGTGGTAGAGATGTGGATGGATACATCATCTTGGATGAAATCAGAATCAACATATTGCCGAATTATAAGTGATAACATTTAAAAATGTAAAGTGTATAAAGGCAACCCCTGGTGATGGAGGAAAGGCCACACAGGAAGAGTGAAGGGCCGTGCTGATGGGTTGGACACGACAGTGTACCGTGGTTACTTGGTGGTCATAGGTAATGAGAAGTGATATCGTGTTTACTATATTTCCATGCATTTAATTATTGCATTGGTTTGCTTTGTGTTGATTGTTATTTTGGGTTTGGGTTGGAAGCATTATTGTTATCTATTGATGTTTAGAGATCCCGTTATTACTGAGGAACCGTAGATTACTCATGACGCTACTTTTATTATAGGTAACCAGTGGAGGGGAAAACCTTAGAAGGGATCTTGGACGCTAGGTACCAGTTTAGGTTTGTTTGCCTTTTTGTAAAATTATGTTTGTAAACTTTTTTTTATAGAATCTTGGCCAAGTAAATCTTAAGGTTTTGTAAAGACTTTAATCGAGTATCAAATAAAACGTTGTTTTATATTCGTATCTAGTTCCAAAATGATTATGGCCTAGTCCGGCCGTCCTAACATTTTATTACAGCAAGGGTTGGCAACCCTAAAACTATAATTTAGTGGGATGAGTTGGTGGACAGGTTGATTGTAGTTATTAGAGGTGTTCAGATAACCTCAGTTGACTAGTCTCCAGCTATATCAAGTAGCATTCTCGACCGTTCAACTCCTAGTTTGATTAGGGGGTGTTACAAACCAATATAGGGATCTTAACTTATAACATCATAGAGCTTATTTACTTTAGAAAGAGAATACTAAACCCTAGATCCGCTTAAGATGTTTAAGAAATCGGAAGAAAACGCAAGCTCAAAACATAAGTAAGTAGATTTGATAAGAACAGAAGAACAAATCAACTAACTTTGAAATGGAGAAGATGAATCGTCCCGAGGAGGAAGGAACTTGTGATCTCTGGCTAACGTGAATGGAGGCGCAAGAAGAAAACGAAGATTTAGGTTTAGGTTTTTTGTAGTTTTCTTAAAATTATAAGGGTATTTTAGTCATTTATATATTTTTTAATTATTTATCGTTGTGTCTCCGCGTGTCGCTCGTTTAGCTAGCAATCGTATTTTTCTGTCGCTATCGCTCAAACGAGTCATTGCGACCTGTCACTACAACCAGCGACAGGCAAACGAACAACAATCTGTCAATATCGCTGTCGCTGGTCACTAGTGACAGATAAAAGAACAGAGTCGTGGTCGACTACCTTATTAAAAATATAACTACAATATAAAATATTGTTAAACTTTTATCTTGTTATTTAACTTGTTATTTGTTTGTGGAACTTGTGTTTTTTATTTAAATTATTAAATTTTCATCTTTACATGTTTGGTATTAAAATTTATTAGATTTAAACATAAAAATAAAATATAATAACATTTTTAAATATAACTATTACATATTTAAAAAGCATAAAAAATTGAATTTAAAAAAAAAACTGTAGCGACAACCAAACGAATATAGCTGCAACTAGTCACAACAACACTAAAACGAACAATCATGCAACTAGTCGCAGCAACAGGAAAACAAACAGCATAGCACATGAAAATCTAAACTTTATTTTAGAGCTAATATAGAAAGTTCTATTTCTTCAAATTTTTATATTTATGTATGTTTCTTATAGTGAAGCCGACAATCACGTTTTTTGTTGTTGCCGAAAAAGATAGTATGTGATTAAATGGTAACTAAAGTTTATAAATATTTAAGAAAGTGAAAAATGCATAAATTTTGTGAATGTAGAACTCGGAAATGATTGTTGAAGAACGTTGAACACACTAACGTGTATAAAAACTCTGATCTAAGGTTCCCTTGTTCAATGTTTTTTTAATATAACATTTTGGTATATATCTACTATTTATTTTGAAGGCTAAAGTAAGAACAAAATTTTATTTTTCAAAATTTATATGTTGGACCAGATTATATGCAAACAAATGAAAAAACGTTATTTTTCCTTAGAAAACACACAATCCATGAGGAATATCGGCCCATATAGAGGTCACTATGGATTCTTGTGTTACCTTTTAATGGGTCATTTACAAGTAGTGTAGGCCGAGAAACTTCGGCTCATATAGAGGTCACTATGGATTCTTCTATTACGGGCCATTTACAGGTAGTTTGGGCCGTCAATCTATCTCTCTCCTTTTTTTTTTGTTAAAGCTTTTAACTATATTTGAAGAACCATTTTACTAAACGCTAAAACAACTTAGTTTACTTAATGTGAATACATCTTCTTTTTATTTTATACAACTGTACACATCAATCATAAAATGTATTTTACCAATCATTTATTTAAACTAATATCACAAGAAAATAATACAATCATCAATGGCACAAATATTAGTTAAAAATCTCAAAAATAATCGCCAAATGATTATAAAATATGTTCATAATTTTATATATAGACGCTCAATTCGGTAAGTGCTAAAATTTAAATATTAAAATTTATCGCAAAAATCATTTTACTCTTCTTAAGTTGAATTGGAGACCGACCAATGTCATTAATTACTCTTTAGAATGAATGATATAATCATCAAACAATAGATTCGTATTTTTTATAATTAATAGACGAAAACTTCCAAAAAATTGTAGAATAGAATAAAGAAAGAAAAATGAATCAACGGTCGTGCATACGTGTATAGATGTATACATGTAATTAAATTAAAGAGTTGAGAAGTTGAGAATAAAGAGGAAAGATAGATTAAGGGAGAAGCAAAGGATGACATTTTTGCCAGCGAAGCTTTAATTTGATCAGACCAAACTTAAGAGAATCCTTTTTTTGCAGCTATGCTAACGAACGACCGCTTCTCCCGGACTACCTCCTTTCGCCGCCCTTTACTTCTACTCATTTTCTTTATATTATTGTATTCAGAGCCGATTATGAGATTTTAAAAGTTACAATCTAACATAGAAAACCGGTCAATTTTTAAACTAAAGCTTTTTAAATGGACTGGGTTTTAAATTAATAATTTCAAAATAAAATAGACCGCAAGCTCGTGTTTGGTATGTTTGGCCTCAAGACCGGTTCTGATTGTATTACCTATAACATTATTTGTAGTAGAAGAATATATTTATGTTATGTAAGATTATAATATGAAAAACTGATAGATGTTGTAAACTTTCATGCATGATTTTGTTTGTTTACTTGTTTATTATTAGCACTTTGGTGTTTCAATGGTCGTAACATTTGTCTAAACATATGATATGATAGTTTTGTTTATATTATTACATTTAAAACCATATGGTATGATCTATAACCAATATCTATAATATAAGTACAAATAATTACATGAAATGAACCTCATATGAAAAAATGCAAAATTAAATATTTAACTAATTGATCAAATCATTTTCACTAATGATAGTTTTAAGAGGAATTCTTTAAAATATCATCAAAAGAAGTTCAAATTCCAAAAATATCACACACTTCCAAAAATTTTTAAAATACCACTCTCAAGTATTTCAAAAATACCACAAACATAAAAAATGAATTTTAAGAGTTTAAAATTTAAAATTTTGGGTTTGATTTTGGAGTTTTAGAATTTAAATTTTAAATTTTAAAATTAGTCTAATTTTTGGTATTTTTGAAAAAAAATTATGGTATTTTTGGAGCTTTGAGGAGTGTGTGATATTTTTAGAATAAACCAAATTTTATGATATTTTTGAAAATCCCCTAGATTTATATGTATTGCAACCTTTTGTGATATTTTTTGCTACATTAATCTATAGATCACAATAGGTCAGTCCAGTAACTCAAATTCCACAAATGGAAAAGTAAATAATAAATAGCAAATGACCATATTTAGTTTTTGATCTAATAACACAACAACTATTAAATTATTTACTTATTGTTCGTATAAATTTTTGTTAGTTGTTGTATTTCATTTCTCCAAACAACTAGCTAGTGAGTAGTGGCTATTGTTTATTCAAGAATTATTATGTGCTTTACTATTTGGCTTTATATGACAAATAAATATTGGTTAAATAAGACCTAATCGGTCCATTAATATCAACCTCCTTTAATGACAGCTCCATTAATATGCTTATCAAAAACAACGACTTGGTGAGTGTTGTCGATGACATTATATTATTAAGCTAAGAAAGCTTATACTTATTCATCTTAATAAGGATCTTATTATGTAAAAATATATATAGATACATAGTCGTTCTTGAGTACAAACAGAGTAAGTATCAACTTGCGGCCTTTTTTTAGTTTAAAAAAACAGTTCATTTTTTAAAAAAATTATACAACTTCGGCCTAATTTTTTGTTTCTTGATTACGGTTTTTGCAAGTTTTTTAAATTTTAGAACTGATAAACACATACAATGATTTAGATTGTTTATCACATGGAGCCATGGGTGGAATTATACATAGATGTTTGAGCTGAGGGAATCGCACGTGCCCACATGGCAAGTTCTGACTCTAACTGGCTAGATTTGTACACGTGGCGTAACCCGAGTGATCAAAGGGTTTGAAATCACGTGATGCGTGTTCGTATTGGTTATCTATCTAATCCCTTCCCCTTCATGTCCGTACCTGTAGGTTAAATAAAACACACGGACACTAATTTTATTTAATTTTTTTGTTACCTAATTTATTATTTATAATAATTGTTCACAAATTTAATACAATTTTTTAAAAAAGTACTAACAAAATTTGAAAAGATTAAAAAAAAGTGAAAAGACTATCATTCTATGTGTGTTGGATAGTTATAAAGATAAACATTAGTTTAGCTTAACATGTGCCCCAAAGTTTATTCCACTTTTTTTTATTTTACTTTGCTTTTTTAGTTTTAGAGATCAAATTAAAATAAACAATGAATTGTTGGTTGCTGCGTATTTTTATTAGTTCTGACAGCCACATATTATATATTTAGATGTAACAGACATTTACTAATCCAAAAATACTATATCTTAAATTCATACTACTACAATAATATATATACCTAAAAGTAAAAACAGAATATTGAATTTTCTTTCCTTATTTGTTTACTGAATAATGAAATTTAGTCATTGGAAAATAATCATTTAGTGATTAACGAAAAATCTATGTATGGTTGTATAAAAGAAAAATAGTGTTAAAAAATAAATACGAGGAATTCCTTGAAACATCATCAAAAGAAGTTTAAATTCCAAAACTATCACAGACTTCCAAAAGTTTAAATTCCAAAACTATCACAGACTTCCAAAAGTTCCAAAAATATCACACATTTTCAAATGTTCCAAAAGTACCACAAACATAAAAAAATGAATTTTAAGGGTTTATAATTTAATTTTTTTGTTTGGATTCACTAAATAGAGTTTAGAATTTAGTTTTGAATGGGTAGAGTTTGGTTTTAGAGTTTTAGGATTTAAATTTAAGGTTTTAAAGTTATTTCAAATTTTGTGGTATTTTTGAAAAAAAAATTTTGTGGTATTTTGAAAATTTTAGAACCGTGTGGTATTTTTGAAATAAATCTAATTTTTGTGGTATTTTTAAGAATGCCCTTAAAAATATTATCTTCAATTTTTCTCCTAACTTTTAATTAGTTTTTGTATCTTCTTGGAAGCGAAATCAGAAGAAAACATAGCCATCAAAGGTGCTATATATCTACGTTAGATTTTCTTACAATACTTTATTTTCGATTTTTCAATTTTTGAACCTTCTATTAAATTATATTATTATTCACAAAATATTTTTAATTATACCTCTCCGTGATAGATATAGTACACGCGGTACACCGTACATGTATATAATGTTCTAAGATTTCACTATCTTGTTTTAATTTTATTTTATAGCTATATATATAAATATATTCTTATGATTATTTAACCTAATAATTAATTAAGTATTTACGTACCATTGTTTGATTTTTACAAGTAATTGTGTACTGTTTAGTAAAGTGTTTTTGAAGCATGTGCAAATTGGACCTTGAAGTTTTATTTATTTTTTAAAATTACTTTACATATATAGTAATATTTGTCAACTCCTAATATAAGAGATCCTCCTTTGCTGATAGATGATCATTCATTATAATAAATTTGTAGACATTTTATAAAATACTATATATATTACTATTAATATGTGGGTGTGTATATTAAAAACCATAAAATTATGCACATAAGTAAACTATAATAAAAGTGTTTTATTGCATAATGATTGCATAGTAAAAACATTATCTAGTCTCATTGAGTTTTTAATTGCATCAACCTTTCTCAATCAAAGATGGTAAAACCTGGTTTATATATATTATTATTACATGAGAAAGTCTAGTATCAATATATTAAAAATGCATCGCTTATTTTTCTGTATAAAAGAATCTAACCTTCATTTGTATATAGTTAATTAGGACAGTCTTCGTGTTATTATCATATTATGTCTCACTTTTACAAGACTTATTATAGTTAATCTCAGTATTATATGCATATATATATATATATATATTTGTTATGTTATTTAATACATAGAGAAATCATTCTCTTGTCTGCCTAATATGTCAATATATATATATATATATATATGGTACGTACGATTATATTTTTGCTCGCGGATGTTTAAATCAACTTCATGATACTATCATTTATGAATAAACTACTTATCAGGAGTTTAAATATTACATATATATATATATATATAAATCCAATCTTAAGTGACGAAATTTTAAGGCACATGTACGTTTGTTGGAGTGTGGTAAAGGAATTTTACATAATAGCATTTTAGTAGAATAGTGGTTACCTATGTTTTGATTAGTACTAAGAAATCTCATTATGTTAAATAATAGCTTAATATATATATATATATATGCATTTGTAAAATATATTCATATTATCATAGTACTAATTTAATTTTTTATATGATGTTTTCAATTTTTTTTTATTATCCTGGTATCCGGAGCCCTGAAGGACTCCGACTAGATCCAAAGCGTCCGCAATCACCGAGAGTATCCAGGAGGGTCTCCGAAATTCACTCTTTGTTAATTGACGATGACCGGGATTCAAATCTAGGTGACGGAACTCACAGTTGTGACCATTTACCACCAAATCTAGAAGTTCCAATTATTTTTTGTTTTTTTTTTCATTTTTATATATCAATTTTTAAGTAAAATAAATTTAATTTACGGCTTTTAGGTATATAAATTTTATAATTTGTATTATCTTAAATCACCTGTGTATTATGTTTCTTACCCTGATACTGATAGTATTATCTTAAGTTAAATATTGCAACATTTTCACAATCAGAATACTAACAAAAATTTTTTAGTTCACTAAAAGCCATCTAAAACAAAAGGATGCAATGTTAAGATGCATTTCTGACCAAAAAAAGAAAAGAAGCATTCAAATTTAATTTTTATTTTGTCGTATAGCATCCAAAGCTCCGTATTAGATGCCGGCACTAATAGATTTGCATATTTAATTACCAAATTAACAAGCTAACGACATTGATTAATTAATTTAAAGTGAAGGGTTTGATTTTCAAGGCTAAAAGTTGTAATGGTGGGGACTTCGGAACTTAAATACGCATTAAGACAAGCTAATCACATATTTCGCGTCCGAAAGTCGTCATCCAATTGGTCTTGGTCCAATTAATTAAAAGGTTTAATACTACAATTAACTTAATTATTATATAATCTCTTAATTAGGTGAGGTGGGAAATGGACAAATTAGCTCATGCATTAAGACTCCATTAGACATTATAATCCACTTGGAAGAATCATAAAAAGGCTCTTAGTGGCCTCAATTATTCGAGTTGGTCAATTGTAACCAAGTTTAGTGCTTATCTTCTTATTTTAAATATTAAAACTTAAATCATCTCCTTAATATCTAGTACGTTTTTCTCGAATTTCGTATATGGATATAGAATTGAAACAAATGATTTCATAAAGCCAAATCCAAAATTTTATTTTGTTTAATTTAGTGCTTCATTATTAATTCCTTTTTTTGTGAATTCATATATATATATATATATATATATATATATATATAACACTACTTTGTAACCATATAAATAGATTTATGATATATACTCCCTCTATTTTCAATTATAGGATGTTTTAGAATTTTCACATATATTAAAAAAAAATTAATTTGCCACATTAAATGTAACATTTTTCATTGAACCAATTTTCCACAATTTTAAACCAATAAAAATTCAATAAGTTCATTCTTTTCTACCAATATTTTTCATTTAATAAAAATTTTGTATTGAAAATCTAAAACATCTTATTATTTGAAACAAGAAAAAAATCTTAAAAATCTTCTAATAAAAAATAGAGAGAATATATACATATACGAATACTGATTTATAATCGTATAATATACACTATGTTTGGATGTGAATCAATATTCTTGTAAGGAAAATGGCTATACAAAGTTAATTGGGGGTAAAACCCAAATGCAGAAAAGGCTTGAATTTGATAATTTTTCAGATGAGAAATACATTATTCTTTTAATATTTGGAGAATTCTCATATACCACATTTGTTAGATTGGATTAAAAAAATATCATACTCCCAAATTGTTAAAAATGCTACAAAATATTGTTGTTCCAAAACTACCATAAATTTAAAATAGGTTCAGAATGTCAAATTTAAATTCTAAATTCTCAAGACTAAACTCTAACTCTTTTTAAATTAAACTTTAGTTATTGAACACAAATTTAAAAATTTAAATTGTAAATCCTTAAAATTGCGAAATTTTGAAAAAAATATTTTAATAATATTTTTGAAATAATTGGAAGTATGTTATATTTTTGGAACATAAATTTAATTTGTGGTATTTAGTGGAATTAATTTTATTATTTTTAAGAAAAAGGTAAAAAAAACAAGAATGAAGAAACAACTACTCTACAATTTCTGACTTCATTTGTAATAAACCATCACAAATAGTATGAGAAATTGATGTTACTCAAATACTTAAAGTCACATTTATACTATTCATTACCAAATTTTGATTTTAGATAATTTTGTTATTTTATATTATATAGATTAGTCATTAATCAAATGTTATATAAAAATAATAATTGGAGTAAAATAGAGAGACAAATAGAGAATTTGTTTAGGAGTTAAGTTCACTTCAAAGAAAACTTGTGGAGGCTTTTCAGGGAAGCACAAAGAGATTAATAGTAAACCCATACCTCTGCATCTTTTACCTGCTCTGCTCATCTTTATCCTTACACCAAGATAACACATATACATATATAAATTGATATATGTATGTATAGAGTTGAATAAATTTGTCAATATATAGACGTAATATTTGTCCTTTTCAATGAACTCAGTATTAATAGGACCAGTTTCGTGGAAATTCATTATAACTAGGACAAATTTATAATGTCACTCAAAAAAATACTTATAATGTCAACTAATAATAGTGATTATATAAAATGAAACATGTTTAATACGTGATACGTGTCAGAAAAAATTAAGAATTTATTTTATTTGTTATTTCATTTTGTATATATGTTATAAAATAAAAGTTTTGAGGAGTTAAATCAGTAAATATAAAAACTAACACGGAAAAAACTAATATGAATTAAAGGTAATTGTATAATTTTTGGTAATTAAAACTTTTTCTTAAAAATTTTATGTTATTTTGGATATTTAAAATTTTTATTTAAGCACTGCGTTTAATAAATAAAAATAAGTACATGAATCACATTTATAAAATTCAAATATTTGATTTTATATCCGCATATTAAGAGTCCTAAAATCTAGTAATTAAGAGAAATTAGAATACGAAAATTTTTGTAACTTTTATAACTTGTACAAGATAAAAAAATGGAAAGAAAATTAGAATGTTCCTTCTATGTTTTATGTGAAACGGAAATTAGTTATTTATAAATATAAAATGTATTTCTATTAAGTAATTAATTAAGTACCTTATAGTATAACGAAAGACATAAATCATAAATCGGAGTCTATAGCTCTGGTGGTAATGGACCCTTAGTTGAGGTATCTATCATTCAAATTCGAGCCCCGATCACTGCAGTATTCACATACGGGTTACAGTGTTCCAGGAGCCAACACGTGGAGAACCATTTGGCCACCCACATAGCTAATCTGAGTTAACCGATATTTTAACACGTAGACCCCTGTCTTGTCAGGTGGTCTGATCCATAGTCTAACACGTGAACCCTTATCCTACCGGAGATCGTTGGGAAACTTGGGTTATAAAATAAAATAAAAAACATAAATCATAAACATTAAGTTTTTGATAAAAGTTTTACTTTTTATTAATATATGCCCAAAATACAACTTCTAGTCCAACTTACTAAACAGACCAATCCTTTACAAGCCCAACAAACAAATTCAGAAAAGAATTTTTCAGAAGCCCATTCTGGCCCGGCCCAAGAATGGCCTCAGGGAAATCCTAAGCGACAGCAAGAGAACCTTTCTGCATATGTCGCCGCCGCTAGCTGCAAAAATCGCCGGAGAAGACCACCGACGACCCGACAACGACTTCTAAAATGGTGGTGACTGTCACCGTCACCTCCACCCACCGACGCAACTGACTTTGGAGAAGAGGAAAGATGCTGGTCGAATTTTGAAACGCCACGGCCGAAAACAGAGATAGGAGAGTAGATTTCTTGTGGTTTCCGGGGATGAGTCGGTCCACCATCGGGGTTGGTTTAGCGACGAAGCACGATTTCGATGGTCTCCGAACCTTCATCATGCCCCGCCGCCTCGCTGTCTTCCGGCAAAAAGATACTGAAAGCCACCTCAAGGATCTCCTCATCTGATCCTCACCGTCTTCCATGCTACGTGCCGCCGACGAATCTGGTCGGATACCATTGCCGCCTAGCTTTTACCCTCGCGATCTGAAGTGCCAATGAATCTGCATGCAGGGAAGAAGAAAATGCTTGAATCGATGCTGGGTTTGAAGAAGAGATGGGCGAGCAACATCGGCGTGCCCGGGGATCGTGGTGCGCCGACGTTATGTTCAGAAGACTCTAGTGGTAGTCTCGCCGCCTTGTCTTTCGCTGCAGGTTTTGTCAGATCTGGATCTGGTTGAGAGCGTCGAGTGAGAGAGTTTGGCGGAGAGAAAAAAAAAGTTAAAGATACGCATTAAACGTTAAGTTATATTGTAAATAAGTGTACAAGAAAAACTACAACCACTATACTATCCGGTGACTTGTCTTACTTGTTTGGTAAAATTTAATAAATATGTTGAGTATGAATATAAGCATTTGATATTTTCATCATAACTTTAATGAACATAATATCAAATTGGTGAAGTTAGGGCAGGTAAAAATTGCAGAAGCCTAGTAGATATGTAGATGTAAATTCTTACATAAACTCCCCCGAGATTTAAGGGCCTTTTTAGAGAGAGAAACCAAAGATCTATTATATTCCCAATGTTTTCTAGAGAGAGAAGTGACCTCTGCTTCGTGGCCGACAGCTATACGCTCCTCTCTCTCTCTCTCTCTCATTTCACACGTGTCTCAATCCCCTCGCACGTGCCTACTCACATTCTTTACTTAAACGATTTTGAAAAAAATATTGTTTTTGGTAAAATATTTGAGAAAATATAAATAGTAGTACAATTTTTTGATTACCTTTTATTATACACATGTTTTGATATTTTTTATAAGAAGCCTGCAGGCATTTTATTAATTTAGGGAAATAATAAAAACTACTGTTATCTGCTCACAAAAACAGTAGTTTTGCAACCTCGTACTAACACTGTTCAATGTCTGAGTTTGCGTAAACAAAAATTAGGTATTTCAATATTCATAATGTACTTTTGTAGAAACCTACACATCTCGACTAAATTTAATGATCTTTTTTCTATATTTGTATATTAATCATAGAAAATTTAACTTATAATTTTTTTTTTTTTTTGGGGGGGGAGTAGAAACCCTAGAAGTTTACGTGCTTTGGTCCAAGATGTTGGATTTGACATTTCTGATTCGTGTTTCTTCAAAAGTATCAAAAAGTAATTTAAACGAGAAAATTCGCAACTTTGGCGCGTTTACTACACATGTATTGTAGCTTCGTAATTACGTTTTAGCATTATAATTTATTTTTAAAATTTTTTAAAATACCAATAAAATTAGGTTTTGTAATAAATATAGAGTAATTTCTTGAAATACCATCAAAAGAAATTCCAAAAATTCCAAACTACCACACATTTTTAAAAGTTTCAAAAATATCACACATTTTTAAATATTCTAAAAATACCACAGACATAAAAAGTAAATTTTAAGAGTTAATAATTTAAAATTTTGGGTTTGGGTTCACTAAATAGAGTTTGGTGTATAGTTTTGAAGGGTATATGGTTTGATTTTGGGGTTTTAAGGTTTAAATTTAAATTTTTAAAGATATTTCAAATTTTGTGGTATTTTAGGAACAAAAATATTTTTGTGATATTTTTGGAACAAATGTGGTATTTTTGGAACTTTTGAGAACGTGTGGTATTCTTGAAATAAACCTAGTTTTTTATTTTATTTTTGAGATTGCCCCATAAATATATCATACACACTTAATTTTTCAAAATTGTGTAGTACTAAAATATTTTTTTTCAAATTTACCACAACTATAAAATTTTTTTAAAAAATTATGATTAAAAAACTAGATTTTGGTTCACTAACTAAAATATATGGTTTTGTTTTATGTTCTATAGTTTAAATTTACAGATTATAAAAATATTTAAGATTTGAGATTTTTTTGTTTTTTTTTAATAATTGAAAGTGTTTATATAGTTAAACATTAATTTTTCTAAACTAATACATTCAAGTATATAAGATATAGTGAAATTAGACATTCTTCTAGGTTTTTATATATGAGTTGGGTGGAAGTATATCAACAAAAAAACTAAACTTGTTCCACTAACTAGATTTGAATTAAAAAATATTCCTATATAAGTTTGCAGTAGAATTAAAAGAACAAATTGTTTTTTCTAGGGGAATTCTCAAAAATAACACAAAAAATTAGGATTATTCCAAAAGTACCATACACTCTCAAAAGTTCCAAAAATACCACAAATTTTTCCCAAAATACCATACAAATGTTTTTGTTCCAAAAATACCACAAATTCGAAATAGCTTTAAAATTTATAATTTGAATCCTAAAGCCCAAAACCAAACCTTACCCCCTTCAAAACTAAACCCTAAACTCTACTTAGTGAACCCAAACCTAAAATTTTAAATTTTAAATTAAACCCTTAAAATTCCATTTTTATTTTTGTGGTATTTTTGGAACATTTGGGAGTGTGTGGTATTTATGGAACTTTTAGGAGTGTGTGGTATTTTTGGAATTTCAACTTCTTTTGATGGTATTTCAAGGAATTACTCTTTTTTCTATTTTTTTCATTAAAATATTTTCTATTCATATTTATCCTACCAATAAAATATCCTAAATTTTATTGTAGTATTAAAAACTATTAAGATGTCAAATGAACCGATTGTCGTTGATTCAGTTAGTGTATAACAACCTCAATATTACATGGTCAATATATATAGAAATTGATTTAAATAAATACATGGATTAAAATATATACTTTTACGAGTTATCATATATTATACGTGTGTACAATATGGTTACCTACCTTGTTAGACATATTTAATGGACGGTATTGTGGCTTAATTTAACAATGTAAAGACCCACTCACTTCAATCATCTATGTATGTAAAAAAATTAAAAAATAAGAAAAAGAGTTAATATGTGCCTACTACACAAAGTTATTGGATAAGGAACCATATACCACAAAGAACCTTAAAATATAATATAGGAAATAATAAATAAAGATGATGAGTATACATATAACAATTCCATTAATAATATGTTTATTATATGTTGCTTTGTCACACATCACTACGTTCGTTCCAAAAGTCGTTCATTACCAATTGGTTTTGCTTTTCAATTTGCTTAAATAATATTAATATAAATAGTATCAGGGTGATTTTGGGCCAAAACTCGTAAGATAAGAATTTTAAGCGCCAAAATTTAAATAAATATTAGGACATCAAATTTATTAAAAAAATTTTAGTACTATGGTTGGATATATCGAATTTATAGCATCAGATTATAACTACGTTTTAAGTGTTGTTTAGATCCGGACCGATATTGATAGTATAATTAAGTAAATAGAAGCGACACATATCATTTTGCTATATATAAAATATACTTCATAGGGAAAATTGAATAACAACTTCCACTAAAAAATGCTAGCTATATATATAGTTTGTTTTAATAAGATATATATAGTTTAATTAAGTCAAACAATTAAGAAGTAAAAATTATACTATTAATTTTGAAGGGTTAAAAGAACTATAACTTTTGCACGTGGAATGTGCAATTTAACCTTAATATATGGAAGGCAGATAAATAAATTATAAAGACACAAGTTCTCTGATTTGATTGTAATCATTATAATGTATGCATATATAAATAAGATATTTAGAGTAAAAAACGAATTATTTCACTATTCACCCAAAAGTTATAAATAGTGATTATGTTGAATATCTTAAATACTGATCTTGGTCTTAAAAAAATAATGAGTGGATGCAAAAACATTAATTATTCATGGGAAACATCTCAAGCTCGTATCAGGCAACACTAATTATAGATGTTTCCTAAAACAATTAAAATTAAAACAATTCTACCACTTGTAAAACCAGAGTTATCAAACTTTATAAGATTACAAAACGTACCAAAAAGGTAAGTCAATTGTAATATTTATCTTTTACAAAATCTAGACCAAACGAGTCAAATGAAATTTGATTAATTACTGATGTAAACAACTTGACCGCATTAATTATTTAATTCAGATATGTATATTTGTAATCCTAACAACGTGATAACAGTAATATATATTTAAGGAGATATATACATATATATATATATATATATTAAGTAATTCTATGAACTATTACAAAAATAGTTTAATTACGTTCCAAAATATCAATTTCAATCGTTGTATAAATATCATATATATATATATATATATAATTTTTTAAAAAATATCAAACATTTAAATTTTGAGTTTTACAATACTATAATTTTGTCATGTTTTTTATATAAATATGATATTCTTATAAAATTGAGAGTGTATAGTATTTTGAAACTAAAGCTCAAAAGAGTAATATTTTTGAGAAAATTTCATATATATTGAAAAAAATAATGTAGTAAATGTAAGTTTAAATGGAGAAGTAGTTTTAGTCTAGTGACATTCATAAGTCCACATGAGACAGGTAGCACCACTCCATTCGGGATCGAATCTCTGTGCCTACAATAGTGTAGGAACTAGCTATTAGACTAACATGTTGTTTGGATCCAAATGACCTGAATTATCCATGTTATCCGAAAAATCCAAACAGGAAACTCAATTTATAATATTTGAGTGAACACGATATATATAATGATTCTAGTGACTATTGATAGAGATCAAGCAACTTCTTTGACTATTAGAATTTTTATTATTGTTTATATGATATATTTGAATTATTTTGGTCATGTTTTGCGGTTTTAATTTTCATAACTTTAAGTTTTGTAGGTTTCATGTTTTTGTTATTTTGTAAACTTATTTGAAATTTTATATTTTTATGTGATTTTTTAGGTATTTTGGGTATAAATGGTTATTTGGGTAAAAGTAAATGTTTTTAATCGGACCCAAAATTTGTTCGATTCCATATCGATTCTATATAAAAAAATTTCAAACCGACTCGGCTCGAAGCATACCAACCTGAATTTTTATTGATGCTTAAACGAGTACTAATCAATACTACACAAATTATCTGAAATCCAAATTATATGATTCAAACCATCGATATACACAAGGGCGGACCTAGGTAGAGACTACCCTATGCAAGTGAACTACCTTTATATAAAAAAATTCATTATATATACATTAAAATTTAAACCATCAAAAATAGTAATTAAAGATTAAGTTATGAAAATAGTAATTCTAAACCACCCAAACAAATTATTAAACTCCATGTTAGTTTTTTGAACCATTAAAGATTTAAGTTATGAAAAATATCGCTTTTCAAATTTATACTCGTTGTAAGATCAGAATTTTCAATAAGCCTAATATTATGTAAAAAGTGATAAACATAAAATTTAATCTAATTTATTCTTAAATAACTTACCAATTTTTGGATATTTATGGTCTCAGATATTTTAAGTATTTGTTTGTTCTCGTGGATATTTTCAATTTCAGATATTTTGAATATTTTCGGTTCTTTTAGATATTTTTGGATAAAAAATATGAACTGAACTTGAACTATTAAGATATTGATTCTCAAATGGTTCCAGTTTTTTGATCCAAACCGACCTAAAACTTAACCGAACCAACATTTTAATGGTTTCTATATGGATCCAATTATAAAAGAAATGAAAAACTGGAACCGAACAAAATTGATCTGAACTGAAACGAATAACCAAACATCCATCTCTACTTTTAAACCAGAAAAAATAATTTTCTAGAACCGCCACCGTGAATGCTCATTCTTACATATTTAGTTATTGTGGCCTAGATGTTTATCGAAAAAATGTAAAAATTAAATGAGGAAAGAAGTGTAACAAGATTAATAAAGGCACCAAAATTATTGGTTTGAAATGATTAGATCCAACTAATTCCAACCAAAGACGGTCAAAGCCAAATACAAATCTCTTAGTATACGTTTCCATAAGACCGAAGAGAAACTCTCATCTGTAATGAAATGGCTCAGACAATCATGGACCCCACGCGCCGCTTCTCTCTCTAACTTTGATTAGTTTAGTCAACTTTTAGTTAACCATGGTTAACTAATTATATTATTATTATATAAACTACTTGTGTTTATGACATATATATCAGTCATCATTTAAAAAATCACGTAGTCTAGTGGTTATATCATCGATGTTGTCTTGTTAGCATATTAGAGATCGAACCTGGCCACTCACTATTCGAATACATTTTCTCTTATTTATGGAATTGGCTACTGGATCAGTCAGTTATGACCCAAATATTAACATAACAAAAAAAACAATCAATCATCATTTATAGTTAAGCTTTTCTCTCTTAAATTTACTATGCATCTTAGTATTTTTGATTGGGCTTATATTTTTTACTTTAGAAAACTAATATGGTCATTGTTATATATATATATATATATATATATATTCTCTTATAATTGTATTTTTATTATAAAAATGGATTATAAATAGACGATAAAAAAAGAGAAGCAAAGCAATGATGATAATATTTTGAAGGACATAAAAGAGGAAGCATATTGATGAAACCCACAAGATAACATCAACCACATAGTATCATGATCTTAGTTAAAACTTTAAACTTTGAGCTTCTCCAAGTATTTTAACTTTTATCAAACCAATTATATCATACCCACTCACATATATCTCATTGCTAACTTCTCACGCGCCTGATATGAGTAATTTATATTATTAAGGAAAATAAATTTTAAATTAAAATTAAATTTATTGAATATTACATTATTTGTTATTAGTATAATATATAAAAAATTATTAACTAAAAAATGTCTAAATAACTATTGTTACCGCATAATTTAACTATCATGTAATTAACCAAAAATATACAATTATACTTTAACAAAATCATTTAATTCAACTATTTTAAAAATATTCTAAATTAAATAAAATATCATTTTAAATGAAATAGATATATTAGTTATTACTAATTAATTTATAATTTACAATTTAGTTATATATATAAATTATCATATATTGAAAACATAACATAATAAATGGATAATTCATATGCCTTTAACTTTAATATAAGCATATATTTTTTTAAATATATATATATATATATATATATATATATATATTATAATACAAAACTAGTATTATGTATTATTATAATTTTGTAATTATATTTTTATATCATTTTGGTCTATAAAATTTTGTACTCATAACTAAAATATAAATTTTATAATATTCTTATATATGATATCATAATGTAACATTATACTTTTTTGTAGATAAATTCTTCATCCATATAACGCTTGACATCATCTAGTATATTTATATTTTGAATTTTTGTATTACCAATACCATCATGAGATGAAATAAGTTTAGGTGTTCTCAATGGGGTTTAGTTTAAACGGTCTAACATACATTTAAATACTTATATTATTTATAATAAAATATTAATGATTATATATGGTCTCTAAGCCAATATAATAAACACAAACTACTTTACAAAACTAATTATCAACTAAAAGTCTAAAACACTATAATTTTCATAGAAATACAATATATATATAATAATTTATTAATATAGCAAAGAAAAAACAAATACAAACAATGAAAAACCTAATATATAATTGCTTTTGGTTCACGTTCTTGGAGAAGAACAAGGTAATAATATTATCTTGTCTAGTCCATAACACACAAAACGACATAAAACTCACAAGGTGATAAAAAAAATTTGAATTGAAGTCTAATGCCCAAACAGAAATATTATATAAAAATATATAATATCTTGTAAGAGTTTAGGTTAGACAAACGACTGCATTTACATTTACATATACATATATTATATATATATACACACAAAACGTTTTTCCTTCTTCTTTAATGCTTTTTATTTTATAGTCTCACCTTCTCCTTCTACTTTTACATTTCTCTTTCTCTTCTCTTCTCCCATTTTCTTCCTCTCCTCTTTCATAGTTTAAACTTTTTTTTAAAAAAATATAACAAAGAAGAGAAGCTTTATTTTAATCTTGTTGAGTGTTTTTTATATATATATTATCAAATTAAAAATCTCTTCAATGGCTGGTCTTGATCTAGGCACAGCTTTTCGTTACGTTAATCATCAACTCCATCTCCACCACAATTCCACCTCCGATGACGTCACTCCCGGCGCCGGAATTGGTCATTTCACCGTCGACGACGAAGAAAACCACAATCAAGGTCTTGACTTAGCTTCTGGTGGTGGATCAGGAAGTTCTGGTGGAGGAGGTGGAGGAGGAGGAGGAGGAGGTCGTCGTCCACGTGGCAGACCACCAGGATCTAAAAACAAACCAAAACCACCGGTGATAATCACGCGTGAAAGTGCAAATACTTTAAGAGCTCACATTCTTGAAGTAATAAACGGTTGTGATATATTCGAATGTGTTGCGACTTATGCTCGTAGGAAACAAAGAGGGATCTGCGTTTTAAGCGGTAGTGGTACCGTTACAAACGTTACTATAAGACAACCATCATCATCATCAGGTGCGGTTGTAACGTTACAAGGAACGTTTGAGATACTTTCACTTTCTGGTTCTTTCTTACCACCACCAGCTCCTCCAGGAGCAACAAGTTTAACGATTTTTTTAGCTGGAGGACAAGGTCAAGTTGTTGGAGGAAGTGTTGTTGGTGAACTTATAGCTTCTGGACCAGTTATTGTTATTGCTGCTTCTTTTACTAATGTTGCTTATGAAAGACTTCCTTTAGAAGATGATGAACATCAACAACAACAACAACTTCTAGGAGGAGGAGCTAATGGTGGAGGTAATTTGTTTCCGGAGGTTTCTCCCGGAGGAGGAGGAGGAGGACTTCCGTTTTTTAATTTACCGACGAATATGCAACTTCCGGTTGAAGGTTGGCCAGGGAATTCAAGTGGAGGAAGAGGTCCTTTTTAATAAGAGTGAAGAAAAGGTTAGAAAAATGAATTTCGTAATTTCGCACTTTAATTTTATCTTTGTTTGTTATAATTATGTTAAGTTTAGGTTTCGTTTTGTAGAATTTTATGCTTTTTTTCTATATATGTGAGACTCTATTTGTGTTATGGAAAAACAAAAAAAATGAATTCTCAATCTTTCTTCATATATTATAAATTTGATATCTAGCTATGATATATATAGTTTGATTAATATGCAATTGTTGCTTTACACATGTGTGTAGCTTAAATCCAGGTCCTTTTTGGCTTTTGATTAGTGTAATGATTGAGAACACAAAACATTTAGGTGAGGGTATAGTACTAGTGTTTGGTTTCATGAATTCAAAATTTGTTTTCTATTATATCTTTCTCTCAAACAATGTGACACATATTTTGAACAAATTATTGCGTATAATTATTCTTAATTGTGATTGTTTATTCTTAATTGCTTCAATATATGAGATCTATCTATATATAGGCATATATATATACATGTGATTGTTTGTGTGTGTGTGTGTATTACATGTTGATAAACATATATACATATGTGTCTCTAGGTTTTAGTGTCAATTTGACATTGTTTTACAGCTTCTTGAAACCCTAGCATATCTAAAATGTTATTACCAATTCTGTTTAAGTCATGACTTATTATAGCCTTGTAGGTCTTGTAATTATATAATTTGCTAATGTGTTTTACTCTAATATATATAGTCTAATTGGATATAGAGAACACACTCGTTATTAAGGATCAAGTTTTGGATCCTCTAAGATGTCGATTTGTATATTTGAGTTCTTGATCGCACAGTCATGAAAAGTTACTATTAATTATATGATTCTTTTGTTCACTATATATATTTTTTTCATTATCTCGTTAGTTATATATTTAATTATATATTGTGTGACCGGAGCCTCTAGCTCTCGTGGTAATGGAATCTCGACTGAGGTGCCCGCCATCACGAGTTCGAGCTCTGGCCACTGCGCAATTTACATGCGGGGTGTAGCGTACCAGGAGTCGACACGTGGAGAGCCGTTTGGCTTCCCATGTGGCTAATCTGAGTACTTCCGATAGTCTAACACGTGCCGCGTAATTGCGGGTCTGCCACACGTGGACCCCTTCCCTGTCGATTGTGCGTTGGGATACCTGGTTTATCAAAAAAAAAAAATTATATATTGTGTGTAATTCCCATTAGTGTGGATGAAAAATAAGTTTGATTTTGTACAAGTGATGATTATTTTCTCGTTTAATTAAAACCTCCATATTAAATTGATATAACTTTATAATAGTTTAACTAAATTATAAATGATTTTATGGGAATCTCGTATTGGAACCACACTTATCAATTATAAGTTCTTAAACCGATGTGTGTGGTGCGGTGCTTATCTGTAAGAGAATTTTCTTTTCATTAATCAATTGATTTTATTTGTGTGAATTATATTCTCTCTGAAAAAAAGTTCCTTAGTTTTGCCACTTTCCAATATTTATATATTTTTTAACTAACTTACGTGAAAATATTATATATATATATTGAAAATGTAATGCATGAGAATATACTTATAGTTATTTTAATTTCAAAACCCGTAACTGATTTCTTATCAATAGAAACTATATTTATATTTCAACTGTTTATTGAAGTTAAAAATTTAGTGTCTTTATGTCAGCAGTCTTATACAAATGTTTATTTTAAATTAGGGAAAATAGTCGGAAAACCCTGTAAACTTTTGTAATTGATTACATTAAGGTGTCCTAAAAATCGTATATATATATGAATATATAGTATTAATATATGTTTTAAGTATAATATACTCCCTCCGTTTCGAATTATTTGTCGTTTTAGAGTTTTTCACACAAATTAAAAAATCTCTATTTTCTATAAAAACACCATTAAATATTCTAAATCAACCAATAGAAAAAACTTCTGCAATTATTCTATTGGTTAAAAAAGTCAAATTCATTTAATTTTTTGCATTGAAAACCTAAAACGATACATATTTTGAAACGAAAATTTTTTCTAAAACGACAACTAATCTGAAACGGAGGGAATATGTCTTAAATCTTAAATGCGTGATACATAAATCGAACATATATATATATATATACATATATATGTTTGTATTGACGTTTGAATCTGTGTTAATGTTATAAAAAATATCGAATGGAATAGTTTACGTTTTAAATCAGTATTATTAACTGCTGATTTTGGACATCTAGATAATAATGAACCAAGGCCGGAACTTCTAAAGTTTAAGAAAAGAACAATATTGTATCCACAAGTACGTATAGATTACATTCTAAGTCACTAAACACAGAAGCATATGTATAAAAGTGTTATATCTAGTTGTAATTAGAAGTAATTGCAACATCACTGAATAATAGTTTTTATAGCATATATATTAATGCTAGCTGATTTAACATCTAATGGAAGCAAAACATTCTCTTAAGAACATTTAATTTGATTAACTATATTTGGTTTTGATCTATATTATATAGTTTTGAACTGTGTCATAAACAATATAATGATTATAAATTCTGGGTGCTTTATATCTTGACATCAAGAAACACTAATTTTTGAGAAACTATAGTTTTGATTAGAGACTAAAATTTTATAAAAAGGAAAGTTTTTTTCTCTATAAAATAGTGTAGCTTTTAGAAGATTACTGAACTAGTTTAATTAAGAATTTTTTTTAACTCACCTGAAAAAAAAAATCAAAATCAGTTAGTTGAATAAAGTATTCTATTTTATAATGCAACTAGTAAGATGGATATTATAATTTAGAGCTCGCTTTTTAAAGTTGATTATAAACTTTAAAATATTGCGAATTTTTTTTGTGTGGATAAATTATATTGCAAATCTATATAATAACACAAATGAAAACAGTAGTTTAGTGTTATTATAAGAGCACATTTTATAATTCCGAGTCAAATCTTATCTTATTCGTTTTGTAAGCTTTGTTTTTTTAATAAATCATCAAAAAATTTCTTGTAATAAAACTATGTATAGATTCGTCAATTCTTTTTAATATATCAATATTGAAGAATTCTTTGGCTGGTATCCTCTCATATGCCTTTAATGATAAATACAGTAGGGTTTTCACCACATGCTCCAATTTTTCTTTGTCACCAACATATTTCATTATTATTGTATAAATAAATAAAATAAATAGAAATGTCAATCAGCCATATATATTATTAACTCTGCTGGATTTGTCCGGATTTTCATTGAATGAGTTTTCCAACATTTATACCAAAAACTATACATTCTGCAATCCCATTGTAGTTTATGTTTTCAACTAATATTTGTAGTTATATGGTTTGCTTTTATTGCCGTCTCTTGTCTTTAGATTTTTTTATTTTACTCTATCTAAACTCGATTTTAACTTATCTTCTTATAATCAATATCTTAAAAATTAGGATAATCCGTGAGTATCATAAATTAAAATGCAAAATTTTAGTTAATTTTATAATTAAATTGGTGGATTTTAATTCTTCCAGAGATACTTGTTATTCGATAAGATAATTCGGTTATTTGGTAGGATAATTCAATTATTTGATAAGATAATTTCGTTTTCTGGTAGGGTAATCTTGAATACTCTCTTTTGGATACTTGTTCCCCAATAAAATAAACCTAATTTTGATGGTTTTATATTTTTTAGTCATCTCGAATCTAATACTCTAATGTAATTCTCTATATTCCTTTATGTAATAAAATTCAAAATTTATCCCAAGATAAACTTGTGTGATAGTCAAGATAAATACTAACTATAATTTTGTCTACTTGTCTCTGTGTTAGTTTGAACCTAAGTTACCTAACCTAATACAAAATTAATGTTAATGAAAAAATATAAGAAGAAGAATTGTGGTATATGATTGGGCCGTGTGAAGCAACTAATAACTACTTAGCATATTTGATATTTGGGCCTGTAAATTCTTTTTGTTCTCTTAGCCCAATCAGCCATATATTTTGTTGACTGTTAGTAGGGGTATTGAATTGTGTATTTTAAAATATTTTAATATATTTTGAATTCATTAGAAAATACAATGTTATTCGATTATGTATTTGGTAGAAATACAGTAAAACGCACAGCTATTCGTTTATGTATTTGGGTGATGTATTCCAAAACACGTTAAAATCTATTGTTATTTAATGTTCATTGTATTTTAGAAGATTTGGATTTGATTGAATTTTAATGTATTTTCTTTCTCAAATTATGAGTAAAACAAATACAACATTTTTAGATCTGATTTTGTTGTATTCTGTAAAAAGAAAAATTAACGAAGAAGAAACGAACAAAAAGTTAATGAAGAAGAAAATTCAGTTTCGCATTACAAATGGAAAGTCTCGTAATTATAAGTTCACGATTTTCAAAAAATATATGAAAAGCTTCTTATCGTGTTAGAAGGTTTGCAAAATTTTGTTATGATAAATCTGAAGAATTTGACCTCATGAAAAGAAGATAATATGAATGGATTTGAAGGGACCATTATCATTTTGTGTAACTTTTTGGGCCCATTTTAATTATAGGATTTAGTTTGTTTGTATGACTGGGTATGTTGAAGAGAAATATGGTGAGAAAGAAATTGAAGAAAGAAGATGGCGACCTATTCCTCCTGTTGTGTTGAATTTTAAAATTAATCAAAATACACATATCAAAATCTGTCAAAATACTTTCAAATGCATGATGTATTACACAAAATTCAACACACTCAATTAAAATACATTGAAATCTGCTTATCTTAAAATACAATAAAACCTGGATTGAATAACAACCTCTTAGATTCGTTCGAAATTCATCTAATGACTATTTTAACATTTACCAAATAAATTAAGACATAGTGAGAGTTCATTGCTGACTAAGTTGAGAAACGCATCATACAGGATGCTGAAGATAATCAGACAACATGTCAGAAGCTTGATACCAGACAAGATCTTGAAGAGTCATGAGATAGAATGTTAGAAGTTGCGTGCAACAGATATAGTTGAAGATGTTGATCTTATATATAGAAGATGATTGCAATAACATTCTGAATAGCTTGAAAACAAGCTGGTTTAACAGAGTATTCGTCAACACAGTGAAATATGCAAACTTAGAATACTGATAGGATCACTGAGTTGATTGGATCGAGAAGCTGACTGAAGATGCAATAGTGGAGTGTCGTTGATTCAGAAAGGGGGAGATTGAAGATGCAGAATTTAAAATCCACAAACTGATTGAATCAGAAGCGTGTTGGAATCAGAAGCTTGTTATAATTAATATGTTGACAGAATCAACCAGCTCACGAGATCAGAGAGCTGATGATATCAGTGAACATATTTATGTAGTGCATGTGCTGATGTGTCACAAAAGATCTCTGTTGATAAATGGAGGGCTGAATGGGAACAGAAAGCTGAGTGGGAACAAAAATCTGAATGGAAACAGAAGCTTGATGAGATTAAACGCACTAAATGAATCAACTTCGGAAGATGGAGAATCAATTGCGGTCTTATCTATGAAGATTATATCTTGAAGAGAATCTCAACAAAAAGATTTTACCAAGAAGATATTTGGTTGAGCGAATTATGGGAGAAATAATATCTTAGAGATATTCTTGAAAAAATAATATCTTAGAGAGATTCTTGGTGAAGTCCTAAAACATAATATTTGAAATATTCTGGAAGATTTAAAAGTGCTGACGTGGCACAGTGTGCTGGTGACGTGGAACAGAACGCTGATGACATGGCACAACAAGCTGTTGATGTGGCACAAGGATTGGTTGACAAACAATAATCTAGGATTTGATAACATGACTATGCATCAAGATCCTACATATTTGTTGAGTAATATGATCTTTGGAAGAAAGAGAATCTTTGAAAGAAAGATTTTATTGTTGAAAAAGATAATCTTTGGAAGAAAGAATATCCTTTTGATGAGACTTTTGGAGATCCTAAGAACTAGGTGTTTCCATTAGTATATATAGATGAAGAGGTTGAGGTGTGCATGTTTTAACTCTTTCGAATCTATGGCGTTTGATGTGTTTCTTTGAAGCTGCCGAAAACAGAAAGCTGAAGAAGGGACTGTTCATTCTACATATCGCTGTAAAACTAAAATAATGGTTGAGTTCAAGCTGAGGGCATGCTCAGGGTTGAGTAAAAGCCAACCATAGGCTGAGAGATTCATTCAGGAACAAAGTATCAGGCTGTTAACGTCCATTCAGAAGACTGAAGTATAAAGACTATTGCAACATGGAGTTAGGTTTGTGTAACACCGGTTAAGTTGATTACTTAATAGATCTCTAGTTGTTTTAGATCACTAGAAAAGAATGGTAGCATGGTAGGATGCTGAACCATATGCAATTGTATTTGTATTCTTATTCTAGGGGATTTGCTTCTGGACAAGGTCCAGGGATGTAGGGAAACCGAATCTCGTTAACAAACCTCTGTGTCTCTTTTTAATTCAGCACATGCCATCATCTATGCTCGTATTGCTTATACAAAGAATTAATGTTGAATGCAAACAGACGCCTGTATAAAATACAAACGCATGATAAACAACAACATAAGATTGCTAATCATGATGAGTAGGTTCTCCACACTTACATATAGTTTTAAAATATCCCAAAGTTTTATGATAGTTCGAAGCATTAACCGAATCTGTTAATCTTTTGAAACTTTTCCCAAGTGAAAATCTATATTGCTAAACACACATAACATGCCGATAAAATAGAATGAGATCATACTGGAAACTCTAGTCCTCCAAATACATTATTATATTTTCATGTATATATATATATATATATTGATATTTTAGAACTATACTTTTTATTTTTATGTATGTTTTGTTAATGAAAGTGTGATATCTCTTTAGTAATTTTTTATTTTATAAATACATAAATTCCAAATCTTTGACCCTTAATTTTTCAATATCCAAAATTAGAGTTAAGAAAGTCAAATTAAAAACTAATTTTCCATACTAAAATGAAATTTAGATCCGGAACAAAAAAAGACCAACAAGTATATTACACTACCATATCACTATAGTATCATAACTTTAATATTTAAATTGATTTTATTCATACCTCGTTCATCATTTGGATAGGCTTGTGTTATTTTATTGGATATAAATAAAATGCCAAAGCCCACAGAGACCCATTAGAGTGGTATTGGAATACATTTTTGAGTTAAAAACATGTTTAAAAAAAAAAAACAGAATTTTGAAATTGGTCCTAGCATTCTAAAATGATAAATATATACACAGAGACTTATACAAAGCTTTTAAATCTCATCATAAATATGCATGAGAAGGCTTTATCTTACATTTCCATTGATCTTCTTCTTCTTCTTCTTTGTCTATGTTTCTTTCTTGCTAATTAGAGTTGGAGCAACAGAGAGAAAACCAATGAGAAACAAAGTCGCTATTGAGCTGAAGTCATAAAGATCTCCTAATGATTTTAGCTCTCCAAGAGCAAGCCCAGCCTATATCACAAATTCAAATACAATCACTCATTGAAGTTGTAAGACTATGAAGATGTCTGAAAGTATCGTACCCGGACAGTGACATATGCAGCAGGAATGAGACCAATGAATGTAGCAAGGAAGAAGATATGATAAGGAACATTAACAATAGGAGAAGCAACATTTATAAAAGTGTTGGGAAATGTTGGTGTTAGTCTCAAGAATAACATATAGTTCAATAACCGATCTTTTCTTCTTGCAACCTATAAAACAAAAACCCGCGAATCTCTTCAGGATTTTCATCGAAAACATAAGACCGAAAAGAAACAAAACAGATTTTGTTCTAACCTGATCTTGAAAGAATATGAGTTTATCAGGCCAAAGTGAGAAGATTAAAGGTCTACCAATAAGTTTAGAGAGGAAATAGCAAGAAGAAGCACCAGCTGTTGCAGTAGAGATAACAAGAGCCATTCCTTTAAAAACTCCAAAGAGAGCACCAGCAAGTAATGACATGAACACAGTTCCAGGAATCATGAATGTTTGCATTGAAATGTAAACTAAACAATATCCAATAAGAACTTGAACTGTGTAATCACTTGTGTATATCTCCAGATTATCTCTGCAATTTACACACACAACAACATCAGATCAAATCAAATCACTGATTTGACCATTCAATCAATGCCTTCACAAAGATGTTAAATCAATTTAGGGATTCACATTGTTTAATAAACATTGTATACGTGATTTTAGCTAGATTCAAGCAATTAGCATATAAATTCCAGAATCTACAGTCTCTGCATTTTACTAAAAACCTAGAATAGAAAGAGATCTAGAAACAATAGAAATCACCTAAGAATCTGAAGTTCTTGGAGATTACGAGGTAGCTTAAGGAAACTATAATCAGATTGAGGCATTGTAAGGTAAACGCAAACAAGACCAAGAAGAAACCCTAGAATGACGCCGGAAGCTACCGTAACCTCCCAAAAGCTTAAAAAGCATCTCGGAGTTTTCAAATTCGCCGGAACAACGCCGATCGATGTTTCTCCTTCTTTAACCATCTCTCTTTTGCTCTCTTCTGTATCCATTGGATCAAAAAGAGATAGAGAGAGAGAAGAGTTTTGCTTAACAGGAATGCTTTTCTCTGTCTCTGACTTCTCGAAATCTGGAATGAAGGAGAAAGATTGAAGAAATAAGAGAGAAAGGGGAATATTCGAATTTTGATTTTGAAGGATTTGTTTGAATTTTTGTAAACGTAATATATACAAGAAAGAAAACTAATTTTGTTGTTATTGTTGTTGTAAATTTAATAAAAAAAAATTATTACTTAAGTTTTGTTTACTTATTGATGGGATCATTAAAATTTGATATATTTGTTAATTACTAGTAGATATGAATAATTTGGAATTAAAAAATTGTAGCTTGGGCAATGAAGTAAGGATTATTCTATAGATAGCTTAATTTATAAAAACGTGGATAGTAGGTATACAATAATTGAAAACTGAGATATCAAGTAAAATAGTAAACTCATCTAGTAATTAAGTATATAGATATGTTTGTACATAAAATTTAAATCATAAATTATTTAATATAAATTAATATATTTATTTAATTTAAAGTTATAATTTACTGAATTTTAAAACTTTTAATAAAGTTTTTTTTATTAAAAGATTTACTATAAAAAATGCAATTAAAGTCTCACGAGCTATGATAAAATCATAAATATGTTATAGTAGAGAAGAGATGTTAACAAATGTCGTTACTTGTTTTCTCTTCTTCCACATCTACGATCACTCACAACATTCTATTTCGACTCTTGTATCTTAAGAGGAAGTTTTACCAGTATATCTCTTAAAATTCGTTGAGCTGAAACCCTCATATCATGAGAGGAGCACTCGTGTGGATCCCAATGATCTGATTTGATAATGTCAAAATCATTCACAATATTATCAACAAGAGAGTTATTTAAACTTGAGTTTTCTTTCAAAGGTGAATGTAGTGAAGTTTGTAGTATAGCATAGGCTGCAACGACCTCATTAGTATTTGCATTCTCTTTAGTTATTTGTGAAGTGGAATCCACATCAGTGGGCTTTAAAGAGGGAAAACTGGACTCCTTTGATTTAGCTACTACTAATTGAGCATCACTAAGCAATATATTGTTCATAACTTTAGCGACATAAGGCTCTTCAGAAACAGGTGATGAGGTGATGGTAGTTGAATTTACCTTAGAAGTAGATGCTGGATTTGTAGCTTTTACAGGAGTTTCGCCAATAAAATCTTCATCAAGAGGAGAAAAACATTCAGATATATAAGTGCTATGATTGGCCACTTGAACATAAACAATATCAAAGACAACGTCAGGCACTATGTGAGTAGCGGTAACATCAAAACCTAGTGTTTTGTGTTGCTTAGGCGATGAGATAAAGGTAGATGGAGGTGTACATGGTTCCAGACAATGAGTGACTTTATGGCCCAACTGTCCACAACCGCTACACTTTGTTGGAAGCCAAGAGTATAGAACATCAACAATAGTAGTTATACCAGCCTCATCTTCGAGTGCTACTTTTGTAGGAAATGGCTTGTCAAGTTTAATTTCCATTGTATCTTTGCTTCACCTATAAGAGTAGGGCCTAACCATGACTTGTTAGTTAGCATCGGTTCACCAATTCCAGATGCTATCCAATTAATTCCCTTGATGGAATATAGTTGATTAGGTATATTCTTCAGAGTTAGCCACGTCAGCATAGTGGTGATTTCAGGTAAGCAAATTGTAGGAGAAGTACTCCAAGGAGAAACAAACATGAGATAATCATCAACATGCCAAATACCTCTCTGAAGCACCCATTTCCGAACATTGCATCGGGAATATGAAACAAGAAAGAGGAATCTCCAATCTTGCGGGTGAAGATCTGACATTTCCTACTCCCAAATACGACTAGCTACATCATGAATAAGGCCACCTGAAGGAGCTTTGCATCTATAGAACTGTCCCACTATAAAATCTTTTTGGTTCTCTATGCCTTCTAAAAGGACACTACTCGGGATACTAACCTTAGGTGTGCCATCAGGAAGATATTCTGGGGAAGTTACTCTATGCAAGTTGCATACATCCTTCATCCTAGCAGCCCATGGATATTCCTAAGATACTTTGGAGATGGCCTCAGAAGGAGCTGATAACTGTCCATGTCTCTGTTTCGAAGCATGATGTCGAGAAGATTGTTGATCTTTAGATAGTGCGGGCCATTGAGCATCCGTGGAAATGATAGAGAAGTGATTATCATCAGAGATTTGAAGTGGTTTAGCCTAAGCGCCCCTTCTAAGTTTATCATATTCTAGTGGACCCTGAGTTTCAGATTTTGAGTTTATGTCCATCTCTTTCAGATTTGAAGATGGATTGGTTGGAGATACTGGGTTCCCTTCAATGAAAACTGAATATGGGGTGAATTTAGAAGATATATCATTACTCTCTGAATGCCTACTTGAAGATGGCATGAGTGAGTCCATCACACAAAGATGTAAACTGTCTTGTCTAGCTTTGAATGAGTATTGTGGATTGGATTCGAAAGGAGATGAAGAAAGACCAAATTTTAATGGCACGTAGCCATCGCATTTGGCTTGCTCATGTGTGACTGGAAGAATCACTTCAACATCAACAGTGACCGGTGTTTTCGTGCGAACAAGCTCGTCGGAGGCAGCGATGATGACCAGAGAAGAAGCACTCATGTCTTTGGACCCAATAGCTTCGGTTTTCAAGTCTGATTCCATTGAAACATAGAAACTAGAGAAGAGAATTTTTGAAAAATCAGAAGAGCCTCGCCGGAGATATGGATACCGGCAACGCAGAGAGGCGGATCCGCCTCTAGAAGAGAGATTTCAATTTTAGGTTTGGGTGTTAACTTTTAATAAAGTTAAATTAATTGATTTTATAGAGACTTATATATACATCTTTTCCCATAAATATTAGGATGACAAGTTAAATTATGAAAACCTATGACATCAAGAGAAAACACACTTTCGCAATCAACAAGATAAAAAAACACAACAAAAACTAGGTTAAGAGAATAACTTAATTTCTAAAAAACTAAAATCCGTCAAAAATGCCAACCGGTTCTTGAGCGAGGATACTCACATAAAAAGTTGAAACCACCTACAAAAATGTGACCGATTACCTCATAGCAAGATAAGCAGTGGAGATCAAATCTACTACTTTGTCTTGCTAAACGCCTTCAAAAACTATAAACAACCTTGTAGAGCCCATGGTAACAAATTAATACCCAAAATGCTCAGCGAAAAAGATACATAGAAAAAGTTGGGCCACCACTTAGTCGAAGAAGTAAAACACAATCTTACGATATGATTGAGATCATATCATTACTGTGTATATCTTTGTATAATAGTTTAGCAAACAACCATTTTATAAATACATGTAATGTCTTATGAATGATGAAGGAATACGATTCACAACATTATGTTTTCTGATATGGTATCAGAGTAATATTAGGGTTTTCTCCTATCAATTCCCAGCCGCTCTAGTCTTTGTTTCTTCCTAATTATTTTTTTTTATACATACTCTGTTTCTTGGTGAATAATGTCAGAAGAAAGAGAACGCCGTACTACTACTCCTCTAGCTATGACTACGATTCAACGACGGACCATCTCACCATATGACCTAAGCTCCAGCGAAAATCCGTGTTGTGTTATCTCTCAACCTCTGCTTCGTGGCTTGAACTATGACGAATGGGCATTAAGTCTTCGTCTTGCCTTGAAAGCTCTGAAGAAATTTGGTTTCGTTGATGGCACAATACCAAAACCAAGCACTGAATCCAGCGACCTTGAAGATTGGTAGAATAATAATACTCTTGTAGTGTCTTGGATCAAATTAACAGTTGATCCCATTTTCCAATCTAATCTCTCTCACTGTGATGTTGCCACTGATCTCTGGGAACACATACCAAAATGGTATTCTGTTAAGAATGGATCCAAGATACAAAGGATCAAAACTGAAATTGCTAATGCTCGGCAAAATGGACAGTCTATTGAGACATATTTTGGTAATCTTAATAAACTTTGGACAACCTTAATGAATTATCAATAACCAAAATTGTGCAAGTGCCATACTTGCACCTGTAATCTCAATGTCGAGCTTGAAAAAGAAAGGGATGAAGACAGAGTTCATGAATTGCTACGTGGTCTTGATGATCTTTACAGTCCCATTCGTTCTGTTCTATTGTCTCGTGTTCTATTTCCCACACTTGACGATGTCTACAATTTTTATGTCAAGAAGAAGATTCTCGTGCAATTCATTCATCCTATTCTGATCCTGTTGATGCTGCTAGTTTCGTGGTGCAAGCACAAGTGAAAAACATAGCAGCTGATTCCGTGACAAAGTTTTTTAATGCTCGAGCTGTGGGCGTACGTGACACATTGCGATGAATTGTTTTCGCCAAATCAGGTATCCAGAATAGTGGGGAGACCGTCCTCGTTCTAAAGCTCCGACCTCTCATTCCAACTCTGGTTCTTCATCTATAAAGTATTCTACCCGCAAGACTGCTACGGTTAATGCAGTAAGTGCATATGTCTCGGGTCTGAATCAGAAAAACACATATTTAACTGGTTTGAATGAGAACCAATGGCAGACCCTTGTTCGAATGCTGGCAGAACGCAACTCACCACCACCAACTCGTCTCACAGGTACGTTTATCTCTGAGTCCTGGATAATTGACTCCAGAGCCACAAATCACATGACTGGTTCTAATTATTTTCTTACTAATATTCGATCGATTTCTCCAATTACTATCAAACTACCAGATAGTCATTACTCGATCTCTACAACATCTGGTTTTGTTCATTTTGGAAATCAGATATGTTTACAAAATGTGTTTCTTGTGGAAGGCTTACACTGCCATTTAATTTCACTTTATCAATTGACCAGAGAGCATTCTTATGTAGATCAGATTACTGACATGCTTTTCTCCATTCAGGACCGCACTATGAAGACCCTGATTGGAGCAGGTGAGAAAGTTAATCGGCTTTATTTCTTTTGGTGTGTGGAGTTTGCATCAGTCATGTCAAGTTCTAAGGACAACGTTTCTTGGAATCTTTGGCACTGTCGGTTCGGACACCCTTCACCACAAGTTTTAGAGCATTTACTGATTTTTGATTTATCGAGTTCTGATGTTATTGAAAATAAGTGCAAAGTTTGTATTCGTTCTAAACAAACTAGAGATATTTTTCCAACAAGTTTGAATAAGACTCCTTTTGAAATAGTTCATTGTGATTTATGGGGTCCTTATCGAACTCTGGCTATTTCTGGTACTAAATATTTTCTAATACTCTCGTGCTCTATAATTATATCTTATACCTTCAAAACAGGCTGCACCAATCAAAGTTAAGAAATTTTTTGCTCTTGTTGAAAGAAAATTTGACCGTAAGATCTGCACTTTTCGAAGCGATAATGGCAGCGAGTTCATCTCTCTAACTGAATATTTTCGCGACCATGGCATCGCTCATGAAATGTCTTGTGTCGGAACTCCTCAACAAAATGAGAGAGTTGAACGCAAACATCACCATATACTCAATATGGCTCGTGCACTACGGTTTGAATATAACTTACCGTTTCTTTTTTGGGGTGAATGCGTTTTGGCAACATGCTATTTAATAAATCATACACCTTCTAAACTACTCAAGGTACTCACTCATTTTGAGCTGTTATATTCTCTTCCTCCTTCTATTACTCACCTTCGCATTATTGGGTGCCTTTGTTATGCTCACAATCAGCGGCACAATGGAGATAAATTTGTTTCTCGAAGTAGGAAATGCATATTTCTTGGTTATCCTCTAGGGAAGAAGGGTTGGAGGCTTTTTGATTTGGAAATGGAAACTATTTTTGTTTCTCGTGATGTTATATTTGATGAAGATGTGTTTCCATACAAACAATCTGTCACTCCACATGAACCTAACTGGAACAACCTCAAATTCCATTTACAGACTCTGATAACTCAGATTTTCTCCTGAATCAAACACCTATTTTACCACATGTTATACCACTGATTCTGCCCAATGCTTCACCTACTCCATCACCACCTAATTCACTCTCATCACCATCGTCTTTGATACAAACAACTTCACCCTTTTCTGCTCCTGTTTCAGAGATTGCACCATCACCGTCTCCTATTGTTGTAACTACAAAAACTGCTGAATTGATTCAGCCTCCTATTTCTGTAACTTCTGAAACTGCAGAATTGATTCAGCCTTCTATTGCTGTAAATTCAGAAACTAAAGCATTGACTCAGCCTGAAACTATCTTTGGTCGTGGCTAACGCACCAAAACACGATCCATAAGACTCAAGGATTTTGTTGCAAATACAAGTCACCCTACTTCTGCTTATCCACTTACTTATTTTACTGCATCATCACAGTTTTCAGCAGCTCATAGATTATATTTAGCTGCAGTTAATACCTCATCGGTTCCAAAACACTATGCTGAAGCGATGCAGGATCTGAATTATGAGGATGCGATGAAAAAAGAGATTCAGGCGCTAGAAGATAATCAGAAATGGACAATCGAGACTCTTCCTCAAGGAAAGAAAGCTTTGGGGTGTAAATGGGTTTATTGCATCAAACACAATTCTGATGGTTCAATTAAGAGATACAAAGCTCGGTTGGTGGTATTTAGGAATCATCAGGTTCATGGTGAAGATTTTACTGAAACATTTGCGCCCGTTGCGAAAATGACTACTGTCCGTATTTTTCTCCAAGTGGTTGTTTCTAGAGATTGGGAGATTCACCAAATGGACGTTCACAACGCCTTCTTACACGGTGATCTTCATAAAGAGGTCTATATGCGTTTACCTCCGGGATTTAGGCCTGATGATAAAATCAAAGTCTATCGATTACGAAAATATTTATGGGGTCTTCGTCAAGCACCAAGATGTTGGTTTGCAAAGCTTACTACAGCCTTACACGACTATGGTTTTACCCAATCTTGGTCTAATTTCTCTCTGTTTATAATTGACAAAGACAAGGTACAACTCCATGTTCTTGTTTACGTCGATGATCTAATAATCTCTGGAAATTCACCACTTCATATCTCTACTTTCAAAGACTATTGAACCGTTGTTTTCATATGAAAGATCTTGGAATTCTAATGTATTTCCTAGGTTTAGAGGTGGCCCGAAATGCTTTTGGTCTTTATCTTTCACAATGAAAGTATAAATTGGATATCATAAGTGAACTTGGTCTCCCCGGAATAAAACCTGTTGTTTTTCCAATGGACGAAAAACCATGGTCTGGCACTTGCTGATGGTCCAATTATTGATGATCCTTCAAGGTATCGTCGGTTAGTTGGGCGACTTATATATCTTGCAGTAACAAGGCCAGAGCTCTCTTTTGTGATCCACACTCTATCCAAGTTTATGCATAATCCGAAACAGGCTCACTGGGACGCTGCTATTCGTGTGGTCTATTATTTAAAGTGACATCCTGGACAAGGTATTCTCTTTCGTTCTGGACAGCCACTTACTCTTACCGCATGGTGCGATGCTGATTGGGCAACATGTCCTTTGACCTGACGATCTCTAACAACATGGTTTATATAGCTCGGTCAATCACTAATCTCTTGGAAGACACAAAAACAGCAAACGGTATCACGATCCTCAACTGAGCCCGAATACCGCTCTATGTTCGAAACTGCCCAAGAAATCCTATGGATCAAGCAACTGCTTGTCTCTTTTGGTGTTCATCTACATGATCCTATTCTGATTCACACCGACAACCTCTCCGCGATTCATTTGAGCTCAAACCTGGTAATTCATGAAAGAACAAAACATGTATAGAATGATTGTCATTTTATAAGGGATGAGATTACACTTGGTACGGTCACTCCAATTCATGTTAAGTCTCAAGATCAATTAGCGGACATCATGACAAAGAAACTTGGGAATAAGGAATTCACATATTTTCTTCTCAAGTTGGGTCTTACNTGTGGGGGGGGGGGGGGGGGTCTTACGATATGATTGAGACATATCATTACTGTGTATATCTTTGTATAACAGTTTAGGAAATAACCATTGTATAAAATACATGTAATGTCTTATGAATGATGAAGGAAAACGATTCACAACATTATGTTTTCTGATACACAAGAACCTATCAAATCAATCAACCAAGCTTCGATGCAAACTAAAACCAAGTTCATTGGACGTTTTTAACTAGTTCTTAGGTTTGTGAAAAAAAAAAAAAACTAGTTCTTAGGTGTATTTTGAATGTATTAAAAGAGAAAAAAATATTTTAATTAGGATAATACAAGAGCAAGTCCTTAGCTAAGCACTTTAAAACCACTTAAGAGTCGCACACGTGTTGGGTTGTGATTGGTTCGGTTGTTTTAGTTTTTTTTTTGCTTAGGGGGGCATTTAAAACGAATCGAATAGATCGAACCGAACCGAATTTTTTGGTTAGTTCAGTTCGGTTTATTCAGTTAGTTCGATTCAATTTGGCACCATTTTTATTTTAATTCGATTTTTGGTTTGGTGCGGTTTGTCAACAATTTTTTTCTAATTTAACCGAACCGATCCGAACCGAACTTGCTAAAATTAACCGAACAAACCAAAAAAACCAAAAAACCCGAAACTTTAACCGAAATTAAGATTTTTGAACCAAAAAACCAAACTTCAAAAATTTATCACTTTTCAATAATTTTCAATAAAATAATATTTTATATTTAATTTTTTTTATTATTAAGAACCCCTAGGGTTCTACCAATGGACGGTAAAATTAATAAATACATACAAAGTAGTGTATAAAAATTTAAAAAACTAATAAAAAATTAGTTAAAAAACTTTTGAAGGTTTCTCAAATGGAGATAGTCTAAGAAAGACTAAATCCTAACGAGTAGACCAAACAAATACCTTAAAGACCGATAAAGGTGAGACGGCTACAACTCATTGAAGGAACTAGGTCTCGACATATTTTTCGAAATTCGAATTGGATTCGAAGGAACTAGTGCATTTTAAGCATCCTCGAGCTACAATTGTTGTGAATTTTGATTGGATTTTCTGCAATTTTTAATATTACAAAATGACTTTAATAAAAAGTCTTATATATATAAATTTTGTTAATATAAGATGTTTCAATTTTCAAAATTTTTTTAAAGATGTTTTCATGTTTTTTCAGTGCAAATTTAAAAGCTATTAAATATTTAACCAGTAACAAAATGCAATTTTTTATGTATTGATTAAAATTCTTCAAATTGTACAATATGAAATGTTTTAAAGAAAGACCAATTTTTGTAAGTGCTTTAAACTATAAGATGTTTTTTTCTTATAAATAAAGACCAGTTTTTTTTATAATAGATGTGATTTTGACCAATGTATCTCATGTATATAATGGAATGAGGAATTATTTTAGAGATGTTATTGATTCTAGTATTTTCATGGATTTATATATCCTAAGAATAATAAAATTTTTTTTAGAAATAGCATGATTTATCATTATATTTGATATTGTTGTATTTGTAACTTCAAAACTCTTTCAAATTCATTAAAATACAAAATAAAATTTAAAATTCAGTAATCACTACACAAATAACAACTAATTTCAGTTAATATTCAAAAATCAATATATGAACATATAATTTTTAAAATATAAAAATTATTAAACTAATAACATACAGTTTCACTTGATTTTTTTTTTTGATAAATAAATCCACTAAAAATCTATAGCCAAATAACCCTATCTAATTTACCAGAATCCTCGTTTTGGAAAAATCGATTGTATTCTTTAAAACTAAAATCCTAACGTAATATCCAACTTTCACCTTTTATAAATCTATATCTATATCACTATATGTATATTCATAATGCATGTTTTTTTGTGTGTGGATAAATTCTTCTTTTTGTTGTTGTTGTATTCATGGCCGCCCTTGAGATTTTGGAGGTTTGAAACAAAATTAAAAAGTCTAGGCTGATATTTTATCTTTTTGTTTTTAGGGCCATAAAAAAGCAGACATATATATAGAATTTTAAGTTTTGGGGATCTATTAACTATGAATATAAACTTATAAAATATGGAGGCTGTAGGTGAATGTTACATCTGGCTTTGCCCAGGGCCGGCCTTGGTTGTATTGTGTGGATAAATTCATTATGCATGTTACCTCCAATAGCTTCAAACACGCGTGGTAAACGTAATTTTGTCCTTATTGGTACGCATCACTAGAATATATTATAAGTTATACCCAACTCACATGATTCATGCAGAACTAATTAATGATTTGGTTTGGTAGTACTTATTTATACTCCATATTTAATAATTATATCTCATTCTTGATGCTCCATATTTATAAGAGCCATAAGGAAGTTTGCAACTTTTTATATTTTTCCCACTTAAATTATTTTTAAAATTTTCCTTCACTTTCAATCTAGAAAATAATGATAAAATTTAATAAACCGTCATGGAGTTAACTTTAAATAAAATGTAAACTAACACAACTAATTTTATTATTATAATTGAGATTGTAGTTTATCATCATATGATGATTATACAACAAATCTATAGATATATAGACGTATAATTCTGTATATATAAACCACAAATATATAACGAAAATTTTCTGTCACACAATATATAATCAATTCATATTTGATAATTGATAGTGTGGTGCTTTAACCACCGAATCTGGCTGATTACACGTTAAATGGTACATTAACATGTGACCTTAATAATTACTCTTGATGACAATAATTAATTATATCAATATATAAAGAGATTACTATAATCAATACTTGATTTTCGTAACACGTGTAGTGGATTTGATCATGACTTTTAGAAGAAAACGATTGTTATAGAATAGTTATAAGATATGAGAGGTACTAACGTAGCTATAAGAAATGAAAATTTGTTTTCTGTTTTATTAGTGATTGATTGATAATACTAAAATGATACAAGCAGTGATACAAATGTTACAAGCTATTGGTTTTTCCTCCTCTATCTAGCGTAAAACTATATAAAAAAGGTCATTTGACAAGATAAGAGCCAACGCGTTCGTGCCGCATAATTGTGAGCCTGCCACACGTGGACCCCTGCCCTGTCAGTTGTGCGTTGAGATACCTGGTTTAACAAAAAAAAGAGCCAACGCATATTGGCATTTAAGCTTTTGTTTCAAAATCTAATACAAATATATAAACTTTTAGTAAAAGAATTTTAACAAAAAAAAGTTTTTAGTTAGATGTACGATCCCTTGAGATCGTCTTCTTCTTCAATACAATCTTGAATCAAGAAAATGTCAAATCCGAATGCAAGAGAAAGAGAATGTGACACAATAAGTTTTACAAGTTGGGGAATTGATTCCTCCGTTTCGCGAGAAGTCTTAGTTCTGGTATCTACTAGCTCTTGCTTAATTGAGCTTTTAATTACAATGAATTTCTCTCTTTCTCTTCTTCTCTCCCTAACTCGAGCTAAAAACCTATGTTTATAAAGATGAGAGGTGACCCTTATAACCATCTAACAACCTAACAGACTAACCGATCCTAATCGCTAAGATTGAACTGGAAATGGACTTTATAAACCAGTCTTTACATTATTTAAATTGGATCTTATATTACTTAACAACAAATCCTCTACCCGAGCTAGAGAGACTTCAACACTTAGAGAATTATGAGATTAAGGTCACAAGTACTTCAAATCTCCACCTTGACCTTAACTCAGTAAACTTCAGCTAGCCAACTTGGATTCCAGCTTCCGGATTCTTGAGTAATAAACTTCACTCAACTTTTTTTCCCGCATAAACCCACACGACTTCAAATCTTCTGTGTAAACTCACACCACCCTTTTAATAAGTTACCATCACTTATAATTATTCCTCTGAGACTCTAATCATCTTTAGTGCATGTAGGATATGGGTTACACCCCACATGCCTAATAGGTTAAAAGCCCATATGAGAAGGTCCAGGAACAAGGAATAAAGCCCACGACGAGGTCCACGGTGGCGCCAAAACAACAGTGGATCTACTATCTACTATCAGGTTGAATAGTAACTTACAGACCACGTCGCCGGTCTAGCACGCCACAGGTCCAAAAGCCCCACGTAGACAAATGATGACAGAAGAACACTATAAAGAGGGAGCCAAGGTTATCATAAAAGAGGTCGACAAATATTCTAGAGAGAAGTTAGAGAGAATTACGACATGAAAAATATTGCACTTATAGCTGAGCTCGTCGGTCTGTCGATGACCTCAATTCTCTGTTATAACAGAGACCCGCATCAAGCACAAGGCGAAGATCAAGTTTCCCACCTTCAAAGGAAACGCCGACCCCCACCCACTACATGACCGCTTTCATAATCGCGAGGGGACGAGCCTAGTTCACAGAAGAAGAAAAAGACGCAAGCCTCTGCCAGCTCTTCGTCAAAAGCCTCGGAGGAGCAGCAGTCTCGTGGTTTTTCCACCTAGAAGCCAGATCAATAAACAACTTCCAATAACTATCAATGGCGTTCGTCAAACACTACTCCATGTTCATGGAGAAGAAATCATATGTCACTGATCTATGGTCATTAAGCCAAGGACACCAGGAATCCCTCTACTGTTCATTGGACAGTACAAAGAAGTAGTTTCGAAGGTAGCTATTTATGACGAAGCAGCCACCACCGCGGTCAGAAACGCGTTGTGGAATGAATCCAGGTTCTGAGAGGAATTTCTCTTATACCAACCCCAAACTATCGAGGATGCCCTTCACAGAGCTAACATGTTCATCTAGATGAAAGAGGAAAAAACCGCTATGGTGCGAAAAGATGATAGATAACGTTAGTTCTATGAGAGCCAACCCAAGCATGATAAAGGGAAGAGGCATGCAAATTACCTCATCGAAGAGCAAAAACCGCAAGCAACCCAAAGACAAGATAACGACCGTAATGCCTTCTGCGAGTTCCAAAACCGCCAAGGCTGTAGTATAGCCAACTGCCATCAACTAAAAGATATGCTACTCAAGATATACCAAGACGGACGAGGACAAAACGAAAAAAGACGATCTGATCAATACCAACCTAAGAACCAAAGAGAGCGGTCCTAGAATTATCGACCAAATTAGAACTGCGAAGTACGTGATGGCATAAAAAAGAGACATATCGTCGAGGCGAACATGATCCCTCCTCATAGGCAGATTAATGGTGGACGAGGCAAAGAAATTCCCCATCCCCGCCGAAGGATAAATGTCATCATGGGAGGAGTCATATGATATGATGGCTCATTGCGATCAACAACAAGGTTAAAATAGCCGGTCCTCAACACGCGAGGATGATCGACCAGCAGGTCGCTAAGACACGAACCGATTAGGTTCACAAGTGAAGACATAGTCGGGATCGACGACGCGAAAAAAGATTTCATTGTCGTCGAACTCGTCATCAAAGATTGCAATGTGACCAGAATCCTTATCGATACGGGCAACTCGGTGGAGATAATATTCAAAATCACCCTCTTCAAAATGGAGATTGACGAAGGAGAAATAAAAGGACCACGTAATCCCTGACCGGCTTTGGTGGCGACACGGTTGAGACAATAGAAATCATCAAACTCCCAGTTCGAATAAGCAGAATCATGACGACCACCAAGTTCCAGGTAGTCGATGAACATCCAATCTTCAACGCCATTTTAGGGACCCCATGGTTGTCATAAATGAAGGCGGTAGTCTCTATATTTCACCAATGCATTAAGATCACGACAGCAAAAGGTATCGTCACCCTCATAAGTAATCAACGGGCTGCGAGAACCTGTTTCATAGCAGAACACAAGGCGCGTAAGAGTGCAGAAATGTAGCACCTATAGTTGGGGAGATCGAAGCGACCAGATATCCCTGAAGAACGCAAGAGCTCCAACTGTGAAACCATCGATTAAATCAACATAGACGATAACAACCCGGAGAGATGTGTCGGGATAGGCAGCAAGCTCGACGAAAAGATAAAAACCAAGCTGATTGCCTTACTGAAAGAAAACACTAACACATTTGCGTGGTCACTCGAATCTATAAGAAGGATCAAACCAATTATCACTTGCCACGAGTTGAACGTCGACCCCACCTTTAAGCATGTAAAAAAAAAGGAGGAAACTAGAACCTGAGAGGGTGCAAGCGGTAAACGACAAGGTAGAAATATTGCTACATACTAGGTCGATAGCCGAAGTTAAATACCTCGAATGGCTAGCAAACCCAATGGTCGTGAAGAAAAATAACGATAAATGGAGAGTGTGCATTGACTTCACCGGTCTAAATAAAGCCTTCCCAAAGGACAATTATCCCCTCCCAGATATAGACAGGCTTGTCGAGGCCACTGCAGGCAATGAGTTGCTCTCTTTCATGGATGCATTTTCTGGGTATAATCAAATAATGATACATCCTGATGACAGAGAAGAAACCACCTTCATCACGGACAGAGGAACGTATTGTTACAAATTCATGCCTTTTCGGGCTCAAGAACGCGGGGGCAATGTACCAAAGGCTAGTCAACCATATGTTCGCCGACTATCTGGGAACCACTATGTAAGTTTACATCGACGACATGCTCGTCAAATCTCTATTTGGAGCTGACCACGTCGATCATCTACGATCCTGCTTCACGATTCTTAACCAATATGGGATGAACCTTAATCCTAAGAAGTGCACCTTCGACGTGACATCGGGGGAATTTCTAGGCTACATCATCACATAGAGAGGAATCAAAGCGAACCCCAAGAAGATTAGCGCAATCATCGACCTATCCTCACCAAAAAGTACAAGAGAAGTGCATAGACTGATTGGGCGCATTGCCGCCCTGAGTGGGACGACAACTGTGAACACGCTTTAAAAGAGCTAAAGGAATACTTGTCTTCCCCGCCAATCCTAGAAAAGCCAGAAGACGGAGAAATCCATTTTCTCTACATCTCGATCTCTACCACCACCGTCAGTGGTGTGCTAGTAAGGGAAGATCAAGGTGAGCAACGACCAATCTTCTACGTCATCAAAACACTGAACGGTGCAAAAATTTGATACCCAATACTAGAGAAGCTAGTATATGCCGTCGTCATTTTAGCCAGGAAGTTGCGCCCCTATTTCCAATCACACTCAATGGCCATCCTCACGGGCCAGCCACTCCAAAAAATTCTGCATAACCCGAGTCAGTCATGAAGAATGGCAAGTGGACTATAGAACTCAGCGAATACGATATCGACTTCAAGGAATGACTAGCGTTAAATTATAAGTCTTGGCCGATTTCATTACCGAACTTCCTCCAGAAATGATCGCTCATGACGAAGCTCCACAAATATGGTCCCTCGACGTTGATGGATCCTCATGCTCAGAAGGATGACTGATTGGATCCTTTTGTCTTGGCTTTAACACATCCAATAACGAAGCAGAATATGAAGCCATAATCTCTGGAATCAATTTAGCAAAAGGAATATGAGCTAAACAAATTAAAGCTTTATGCGATTCTGAGCTAGTCGCCAGTCAGTTCGCTGGAGACTACAAGGCTAAAAGCGAGAGGATGGATGCCTACCTCAAGGTAGTTCAAAACCTAGCACGAGAACTAGATAATTTCAAGATCATCAAAAATCCCGCGAAGTAACGAAAAAATAGTTGACGCATTAGCAACGATAGCCTCGTCATCAAACTCGAACCTCCAGAGGACTATATTGATAGGCTTAGAATTTAAGTCCTAAAACTAATGCTGCAGAGACAGATCACGGT
>OVBE01000662.1:0-46236 GCA_900406425.1 Iberis pinnata | reverse complement strand
GGCCTTATGTCAAAATGGGCTTTTGGGAGCAGGTGCTAAACCTGGTATCAACAGAAAAGTAGAAACAAGCATACTTTCCGCCATCAACAAGACTCCTGGGTTCATATAGTGCAAATGTCAATCCAAGATGCTGAACTTTAGAGACTAAATAATCTGGTACATTAACCAAAATTACGTCGGCAATGTTTGTCGGAATGGAAGAGGCCATTTGATCAATGGATAAAATGTAATTACGATGCCAGTTTTTGTAACTCTATCACGCCATCAAGGGTAGGGTGGTTTTTCAGAAATTCAAAGGTGTCTATCTTCGTTCATCGCATGGTATAGGTAGGGTAGTAAGCATTATACTTGAAGCTGAAGCACAAGCATTAATTATGGCTATGAAAAATGCGTGGATTTTAGGATTTTCCCGGGTCATTTTCGAAGGTGTTTGCCAACATCTTATCAATATCTTCACCAATAACCAACAAAACTACCTTGTAGAAAACTGGAAACGCGATTACATATTTTGGAAGAGTAAATTTGAATCTATTCAAATTACATGGATTCATAGAGGACCAAAGAAGCCAACACATAACCTCGTTAAATCGCAAATTTCTTCTTCGACTTTATATTGTGCTTATTGTTTAGTGCCAACTTGCATTTCAATGGTTGTATATGAAGATTACATCATATTGAATGACTTTTAATTAATAAAGTGTGATAAAAAAAAAAACTAAAAAATAAATGTGACAAAAAATAAAAATTAAAAATAATAATGTATAAGTTAATGAAATCAATTAATGTTTTATGATGATGATGTGGATTAGGAGTGACATTTGGGTATCCGTTCGAGTTTGGATTGAGGTTTTCTTTTATATTTTTCGGTAAGGAGGTTTAGAACTTGTTCATATATTTTATAGTTTTAGATCGGGTTAGGGTATTTTAGCTTTGGGTTTGGGTATTCGATTTTCTTTTTTAAACCAAACATTAATTAAAATATAGAATCTCGGCGATTGGTTACAAAATTTAAAGGATAATGATCTACAAAAGTATGATTTAGGTGTGAAGCTCCGACCGACCTTACTAGACACTCTACCCTTTTATTACAAGACCTTGGAATCATTGAAAGACTAAAAGTAGGTAAATTTCAACGGAGAATGCTGAAAATATCAAGTCAATTTGAGAAAGTCGGCCACTGCTTCAGAGACTAAATCATGGAGATGAATTTTGTGTTGTCTGTTTCAAACTTGGTACATCCCAGTCTGTGCGTAATACCACTCTTCACTACTCATATCAATGCTTCTAATAATGAATGTAGAGGTGGGATGTTTCAACGCATACATTTTGTCCATAACGTCATTATAGACACTTCTATAGAGAAAAAAATCCAGCCTATGCCAGATTTAACAAAATTTTACCAAACCGACCTAAATTTTTTTAATATGAACCGATTTATAATTTTCAATATTGTTAAACCAATTTAGTATTTGATTTAAATATAATGTTTTCTTCTTTTTCTTTTTGAATTTAATAATTCGACGAAAGTTAATTTTTTGTACAAAACTATACAATATATTGTTATATTAATTCAACTTAATAATAGAGTTTAAATGTATAAATGAAGATATAAGACATCAAAAACACATTACTCCACTAAATTATTCAAATTAATACATAAAATCTATTTCATCATGAATATATTATTATTATTATTATTATTATTATTATTATTATTATTATTATATATATATATATGATAACAAATTTTTACATAATTACATATTTAATACATTAGTCATAAGTTCGGGTAACTGTTTAGCTTTTTGAGTTTCGGATAATATCCTTTCAGGTTTGGATATTCAAATTTCAAAAAAATAACCGTTCGAGTATTTTTTTAAAAAAAATTCGATTTGGTTTCAGTTCGGATAACTTTTGTCAGGTTCGGATTTGGATTTCGGGTTTCTTGCTCGTACCTAAATTGTGGACACAATTTGGTGTCAACCTATATCATGTCCATAGACTTCTTAATGCATTAATATTTTCATGTAGAGTACTATAAAAATATTGATGAAAAACCATAACTATTTAACAAATAGTTTGGTGAACCGTTAAACTATCACTATCACATATGGAAATGGCAATTGCAAAAATATCAAATGGAATATTTTTGTGTGCAGTATCAATTAAACAGCGGGCTCTAAAATAGCAAAAAGAAACAATTCTAGTACCTTTTATTTTTGATACTGTTTTTTTTAGGCACAAGTTTAAAGTTTAACTTTAAAGATAATCATTTATGATTTAAATTTAAAATTTCATATTTATTCTGAATTTGTAGTATGTAGAACAAATTGAAGATATATTGAATTCTTGATTTCTCTTTGAAAATTTAAATACCAGATACTAAAATATCTTGTTTTTGTCCCATCGTATATGGACCTTTTAAAAAATTGGACAAATGCAAATATACGGTTTGGTAATACTTTTTTCAAAAAAAATCGCAGATCTCCTTTCTCTCTTCTAAAGCGATTCTCTTTCGCTTTAACCTAGCAGCGCCGCTTCTCTGTGCTTTTATGGATCCGGCGGTTTGGTGGCTCTCTTAGCACCACCGTCAGATCCTCTTTTTCTTTTCTCTGTTTAGATCTGTTCTGTTCTCGTGTTTTGGTATCAGGTTGAGGTGGAATCCGTTTGTCCGAGACAAAGAGGAACCGTTTGGGCTAGTTGCTATTCTCGGAGGCTCGTCGGAGCTGAAGTGGCCGGTCCATCGGTTGAGATCCTCCTCCCCTCCCGGTCTCAGGCAAATCGCCTTTTTCTTTGGTTGATGGTGGATTTGGAGTCTTCGTCAAGGGGTTTGTTTGGTGCCGGCTTCTTCTGTGCGGGTTTCAATCTTCCAGGTCGCAGGCCTACCTTTTCTTCATCGATGGGGATGGGCTAGATGTGTTCCTGTCCGGAGTGGGTATAGGTTCTCTCTTGGTTTCGGTTTTTTGTGCAGTGTTTTCTCTCTCTCTGTTATCTCTAGTGCGCGTTTGTTATGTTGGTGTTGTAATGAATAAGGCTAGTGATCGGGGTGTTCGGTTGGTTTGTAGCCTTTTTATCATCGGCTTCGGGGCCGAATCACCTGTATTTCCTTGATGAATCGACCATTCCAAGGTTCGTCTTCACGTTCCCGGTTCGACATTTGGTAATTATGGGTGGCGGTGGTAAAGGTGCTCCGCTGCGGATTACTTTCTTGGTGCGAGTTTCGTCTCGGCTCCTTGTGCTCGTCCGTCAGGTTGAGGCATCGTCGACAAGTGTTCTCGCTCTGTTTGTGAGGTTTTCTCCGGGAGATACCTGTTTGTTTCAACGTAGGTCATGCTAGGTTGTGTGCCTTTTCAATCACATCGGGCTCTTCCTTTCACCAGCTTTCTGCTTCGTTTCCCCAAGGAGGTAGGTCCGTCAGGTAGGCGTCCTTCCGAAATATGGTAAAGCTTCGATAGTCGATGCCAGTGGTTGCTCGTTTAGTCTCAGAACATACTTTCGTATTAGTAAGATTGATCTTTCTGACCTTCTGGCAATTAACACTATAAAACGTAGATGCGCCATCATCGGGAGTGGTCTTCTTGATCTTTTCCTCTTTTTTTTCTTTGTTTTAGTTTGTTTTGGTCTTTGTAGCTTGGTATGCCGAGCTTATAATGTTATGTTTGCTCATTCTATTAGTAATATAATCGTGTTAAAAAAAAAAAATTCAAATATACAGTTTGGAATCAATTCAATTATCATTCTCTGTTTATTGTTAATTTTACCCAAAAAGAAACCAAATAAACCTTTGAAAATTTTTCTTATTACATTTAAGTTTTGGGTATATATTCACCATATATCTTACCAATATTTTTTAATAATATTTTTAATATATTTTAAATTGAGAACTCCACACTAAAATTTTACCAACATTCATGAGATATTCATTAAATATCTCAATAATATAATATTAGTAAAGGGCTCACAACTGTGAGTTCCACCACCAGAGTTCGAATCCCGGCCACCATCAATTAACATGGGGTGAATTCGGCGGCTCTCCTGGATACCCTTGGCGACTGCGGACGCTTTGGACCTAGTCGGAGGCCTTCGGGCTCCGGATACCAAGATCATCAGAAAAAAAAAATTATAATATTGATATATTTGTACAATACTTTTAGTGAAAATAATTTTGATATATAGAGAAAGAAGAATGTCTAGTAAAAAAAGTTAAAATGATTAAAAATATTGATAACTTTATTTTACATAAAATCACATTAATTTACTTGCATAATTACATATTTCTTTCTGAATATTAAATTATGAAAATATTATTAAGTAGTATTATTGAATATAATTTAGCTATTATAAATTAAAGAAATAATATATAATTCAAAACTATGCGAAATGGAACTTCATAAATAGATAATTTTATTTTATAAAATTTCAGAAAAAGTAAAAAGAAAAATAATAACATATAAATTATTTAAATGAGATTTTAAATAGATGAGTGTTTGATTTTTTTTTATTAAAACATGAAATTATGAGATGAAGACACGTGGTATAAAAGAGGGAGTCTCAAGAGTTTTGCAAAGTTCTCAAGTGAGAATTGATTCCCACGTCTCTCTTAATTTGTTAAATTTTTTTTTTAATGTGAGAACTCCATCAAGAACAACTTGATGGAGATGCCCTTACCTCCCTAGATATGACTACATGTTAACACCATCGCACTCTTTTGTATTTTCTCTACCAAACTTTATCCTCCTCGTTGTTTCTTTTTGTTATTCACGTTTACCGATGGCTACGACCGTCGAATTTACTTTTGTTTTTTTGTTTTTTGTTTTAGACACAATATTATTTAGGGAAAAAGTTTTTAAAAAAATCATGAACTTTCAAATCGTAGAACTTTAAACTCTGAACTCTTAACTGATCTATTTAAAACATCAACTATATGTCGGGTTCCGATTTATACTTAAATTTCCGTTGACTTATCCAAATTAGACATGAAATTAGTCAACCGTTAACTGAGTTTAACGGAACTTAAATGTTGACTTTTTGGGAGTTAAAATGGCTTAGTCAACATAAAATAGGTGGTTTAAATGGCTAAATTTAAAATTTATTAATTTACTATTTAAAAATTCAGAGTTTTTTAACCTAAGTTTAAAAGTTCATGTTTTTATGGCATAAAGTTGAAAACATCATGTTTTTTTGCATAAAGTTGAAAAGATTCATGTTCTTTTGACATACAATTGAAAAATACAAGATTTTATGGTATTAGTTTTTGCTTATTTATTGTGTACAAATCTTGCAATTATATCAATGCAGAAATTTACGTTTAAATTATGTAGATTTTAAATTCAAACTCTTAATATACTAGAAGTTCAGTTGGATCAATCATATAAATTAAAATAATTATTTCAACTAATCTTCACAATTATATAGTTTATATATATATGATTATATCTTAGCACATTTAAACTCTTTGTTTATCTTGTTTTGAGAGGTTTTGATGATAGTTTGTGTTTCATTTATGTGTAAACAAATTGTAAGAATCCAAAATTTGCATAACATAAATGGAACAAAAAGAATATATGGATTAAAAAGAGAGTAAAAAATATACAACAACACGAAACTTGGTCCGTTAGAGAAGACAAGGATTAAACAATTCATGGTGTTATTTTGTGGCATTCAATGCATTACGACTTCATTCCTCCAAATCACTATTCAGATGATGTAGGAGATTGGTTTGTTTATTTGTTATCATATATGGAATGGCTGCACACTAAGAGGCACAAAAGTAAAGATATAAGTGGTGAAGATGGAGAAGTTACTAAGAATAATTAGGCTTATATCAAGATCATAGTCTACAATTTTTATGAAGACTCTGGCAGACTAATTGGTATCAGATTGTCAAATTTTCAGAACTAATTTTAGAAGCAATAGATTTTACCAGTGTAATTAGAACACAGCCTCCAAAATATAGGTACATGAATTGCATTGTATTTAGATGGTATCAAGAGAAAAAGAATAACATAGATCTTAGTGAATAAGGCGTTCTTAACTAGAATACATTGCAAAACTTACATATGTAATTTGTTATCTTTAGCACACAACGCACATATGAGAATAACATGGATCTAAATATGACCAGTGTTGGCCCTAGTACCAAGCTATAGAAGCAATAGCTTGCGGCCTTAAGGACATATCTAAAAAAATCGGCCACATCTAGATAATAGTTTCCATTAGATCTAGTGGTAAGTGACTGCAGGATTTTAGTAAGAGATTGAAGGTTCGATTTTTTACAAAAAAAAATTTTACTTNTCTTTAATTTAAAAAAATGACCAATTTTTTTTTTTTTTTTTTTTGGATTTGTAGCCCATTTGTTTCTAGGACTAGCCATGTATATAATATTAACATTGTATCATTGATTTAATATTAACGAAATTTAGTCGTAGAAAAGAAAAATCTACAATTGTTTAATATGATTTACATGTATTATAATTTATACATATAACTATGTTTAATATATTTCATTTTATTTTGGTTATAATAAAGTTGGTTTCTGTTTCAGCATTTTTGTTCTGAATTTTAAACTTTCAAGCAGTTTATAAACAAAGTTCGTTTCGTTTCGGTTGACCATATTCCAGATTCCTCACTCCTTAAAGATTCCTCGAATCAAATATATAAGATTTTCTTAACATTACCGAGAATGAATAAATAAATACCATGTAAATATTAAAATGGGATTAACAACAAATGTGTGAACATGGACGTCAGAAGTAACTTATACACATTTCTTCAGAATCAATTTCACTCTCTGGCATAGATAAGGCTGATGATTTTCTTAGCAAAATAGAAACATTTCTACGGTGGAGATTCAAAAATAAGTTTCCTTAATCTTATTCTACAGTCAATATTATAATCTACCAAAAAAACCTTATTTTGACAACTATCCGTAATTTCTCATCCTACTTCCTTTTATATAAACATATGTTACCAAAAGTAATAATTTGTAAAATCTTTTGTATTTCTTTACCTTAAAAGAAAAGAAAATTCAATCTGGGTAATTCAGGATCTCAGATCAAGGACACACAACCAAAGATTCTGTCTGTAAGTATATATTTTTTGTTTTTTCCTCTGTATTTATTATTTATGTGTGAGAACTGTGACATAAACACAACCACATGTACACATATTAAGCAAAAGAGACAGAAATAACAAAAATCCTCTGTTTTCTCAAGTCCAATGACAGAATCAAGATGGGAGTCGGAGTCAGATGATGAAATAAGTATAGTTCCACAAGTGGAATTAACAGTTCCTAAAACCGACGATCCAAATTCACCAACAGTTACATTTAGGATGTGGGTTTTAGGCATAAGCGCTTGTGTGCTCTTATCAATTCTCAACCAGTTTTTCTGGTACCGAACCAATCCTTTGACAATCTCCTCTGTGTCGGCTCAGATTGCTGTGGTACCCATTGGTCATCTCATGGCTAAGGTTCTTCCAACAAGAAGATTCTTTCAAGGGACGAGATTTTCTTTCACGATGAACCCTGGTCCGTTTAGTACTAAAGAGCATGTTCTTATAACTGTTTTCGCAAATTCAGGCTCTGGTTCTGTTTACGCTAGTCATATTCTTAGTGCTGTTAAGCTTTACTACAAGAGGAGGCTTGATTTCTTGCCTGCTTTGCTTATTATGATCACAACCCAGGTATAATGTTGAATTTGGTCCGGCCCAGAAATTCTATTAGCCCTAGGCAGTGTTCTTATTTGGGGTCGACCGCGTTCTACCTTGAAATGTAAGAGTATCCGGTTCGGATTGATAATATAACCCAAATATAAACAAACTGGTTTAAAACTCGGATGGAACCGTTAAAAATCTGGGTCAAACGGCAAAACATCATATAACTTAGTTTATTATGTTTTCATAGTACTTTTTATTGATTTTAGATTTAAAATTTTGACATATGTTTTTATTTATTATTATAGTGACTTACTTTATCCTAATTTTATTTTAATGAGTATAATTAATTTTATATACATATAAAAATTCAACAAAATTTTTAAACCCGATCAAACAAGGTCGGATCGCACTGACTCATGACCCAAAAAATTTCCGGTTCGATCTCCAGTCTAGTATTCAACAATGGCCCTAGAACAAAAAAAAAAAAAAAAACTTTTGGTCCCCTCTTAATTTTTTAAAAATATTATTTTCTGGTTCTTTTCAATTTTTATATACTATAAAATAAATTTTGGGTTAATGTTATAAAATTTTGTTAAATATTTTGGACTAATTATGTTGTAATCTACTTTGGTTCTCTTTTCTAATATTTTTGGACTCCTATTCTTTCTTATTTTCCAAAACAAATTTTGGTCCCCTTGAGTCATTGCACCTTTGTACATCCTTCCTCGGCCGGGTTTGAATTTAATGTTAGGCTTAGAGATTTGTAAAACTGAGAGTTTGCTTTTTATGTTGCAAGGTATTAGGATTTGGTTGGGCTGGTTTATATAGGAAGCATTTAGTTGAACCTGGTGAGATGTGGTGGCCAAGTAATCTTGTTCAAGTATCTCTCTTCAGGTAACGATTTACTGATGAGCTTGTGTTTAAATTTGAATTTTGTAAATATCTGATTCTTGAGCATATACAGAGCATTGCACGAGAAAGAGGAGAAATCCAAATGGGGAATGAGTCGGAACAAGTTCTTCGTGATCACACTAATCACTAGCTTCTCATATTATGTTCTACCTGGTTATCTCTTTACAGTCTTAACCACTGTCTCTTGGTTATGTTGGATTAGCCCTAAATCAATTCTGGCAAATCAGCTCGGTTCCGGGGCAAACGGTCTAGGTGTCGGTGCCTTCGGTCTAGACTGGTCAACCATCGCGTCTTACCTCGGAAGCCCACTCGCTAGCCCGTTCTTTGCGACTGCAAATATCGCGGTCGGGTTCTTTCTTGTGATGTACGTAATCACACCTCTCTGTTACTATCTTGATTTCTTCAACGCCAAAACCTACCCAATCTACTCAGGTAAACTCTTTGTAGCAAACGGTCAAGAATACAATGTAACAAGCATTATCAATGCCGATTTCCGGCTAGATCATAAGGCCTACGCAGAGGCTGGACCGGTCCACATGAGCACTTTCTTTGCTGTTACTTATGGGCTTGGTTTCGCCACATTGGCTGCTAGTATTGTCCATGTCTTTCTATTCAACGGCAAAGATCTTTGGACTCAAACTAGAGGAGCGTTTCGAAATAACAAGAAAATGGATATACATACCAAAATCATGAAAAGGAATTACAAAGAAGTTCCTCTTTGGTGGTTCCTTTCGATTTTCGCGGTGAATCTTGCAGTAATTGTATTCATGTGTATTTACTACAAAACACAGATTCAGCTTCCATGGTGGGGAGCTTTTTTGGCTTGTTTAATAGCTATTTTCTTCACTCCTCTCATTGGTGTCATCATGGCCACTACTAACCAGGTTAGTAAAAAAGATTCACAAGCTTGGCTTCAAAAAACCCGGTTAAACCGGCTTTTTTTTTTTGTAGGCTCCAGGTTTGAACATTATCACTGAGTACATAATTGGGTATGCATATCCAGAGAGACCTGTTGCTAACATATGCTTCAAGACTTATGGATATATCAGCATGTCTCAATCCTTAACTTTCCTTGCTGATTTGAAGCTTGGAACTTACATGAAGATCCCACCAAGAACCATGTTTATGGCACAGGTTAGTCTTCATACAATCTAGGAATGTTTTTTTTATAGAGTTGGAAGCTGAAGCTACTCACCATGTTTTCTAATGGGCCTAATGCATGGCACCATCTTCAACTGGTCAAAAAAATGGTTTCGCAATTTGGCATTCAAGGGATTCGATCTCTGACCCATATCAATATGGCGATTCCTTCTCAAATGTTACTTAGTAGAATTATGACAAATTGAATGTTGCTTTGTTTTGAACAGGTTGTGGGATCATTAGTGGCAGTATTAGTATACGCAATGACAGCATGGTGGCTAATGGCTGAAATACCAAACCTATGCGACACTTCTGTACTACCAGCAGGAAGTCAATGGACTTGCCCAATGGATCGAGTTTTCTTCGATGCATCAGTAATATGGGGACTAGTTGGACCAAGAAGAATGTTTGGTGATCTTGGAGAATACTCAAACATAAACTGGTTCTTCCTAGGAGGTGCAATAGCTCCAATATTAGTCTACTTAGCAGCAAGATTTTTCCCACAAAAGAAATGGATCTCAAAGATTCACATCCCAGTTCTAATTGGAGCCACGGCTCTGATACCACCAGCTACTGCGGTTAACTTCACGAGCTGGCTAGTTATGGCATTTGTGTTTGGACATTTCGTGTTTAAGTACAGAAGAGAATGGTGGCAGAGATATAACTATGTTTTGTCTGGAGGAGTGGATGCAGGAACAGGGTTTATGTCAGTGCTTTTGTTTATTGCGTTGCAACGTAATGAGATTATGATTGATTGGTGGGGGACTTCAGGTGAAGGTTGTTCTCTTGCTACATGTCCTACTGCTAAAGGTGTCATTGTTCATGGTTGTCCTGTTTTTTAAACTTTTGTAACTACTTTTGTTTCTTTAGTTAAATGTTTCGTTACTACGTTTGCTGATTTGTTTCTACAAATATAAGCTGTTTCTTCTGTCAGTATGGGTCTCTCTGTACATTCTTTGTGATGTGAAAATGAATTAGAAGAAAATGTGCACACAAAAATCATGTATAGAAAAGCCAGCATCTTAGATTAATTATATATGCGTATAAAAGATGGTCTTTCTTTCTTTTGGTTTCCCTCTATTTATACAACTACATCATTATTTGAATTTCTTTTGGCGAGCTGGTTCCATCTTTCTCGACACATTATTTCTTTCCCGCAAGTTTCCAACAATATTTCTGCTCGGCTCATCCTTTTCTTACTTTACGATCAGAAACAACTTCTCATGTGTTCCTCTTCACTGGAAAAAAAAAAAAAAAAAAAAAGGCTTGAAACAATTTTTTTAATTTTTTTAAATCAAAATAATGAGTAAATACAATGAAACCCTTAATGAATTAGAGAAATTACGTACCCAACCCTTCTGAAATCGGTTCGCTCAACCCGACCCAAATGCAATTGGATCAATTAACCTAAAATTAAAATTGGGCAGGTTTAGTAAACCAACCCCACATCGATTTGTCTCCCCTTTTCACTCCTTTCCGTGAAATCCCTAAGTATTGGGGAATAACTTAGTGTTCTCCATCCTCTCCAAAACCGCAAATTCACTACTTCACTATCCCTATTTCTTCAGATTTCTACTATTTTTCTCTTTGTTATCAAACCTATTTCGACAGATTTTGCGTTTCTCATCTTCAGTACTGTTATTTGGTAAAGGTAAGTTTTTGATTCTTCTTCTCATTTCTGGGTTTCGGGATTTTTTGGGATTTTTTGGGAGAAACAACTCCTCATGTGCTCATCCTCATTGGAAAAAAGGCTCGTAGGACCCTGTTATAAGAAATAATTTTTTAAATTTTTTAAAATCAAAATACTAAGTAAATACAATGGCACCCTTAATGAATTAGAGAAATTACGTATCCTACCACTCTGAAATCGGATCGCCCAATTTTAATTGGATCAATTAACCTACAATTAAAATTAGGTTAGTTTAGTAAACCAAACCCACAACGATTTGTCTCCCCTTTCCCTCTTTTTACGGGAAATCCCTAAGTATTGGGGAATAACTTAGTGTTCTTCATCCTCTCCAAAACCGCAAATTCACTACTTCACTATCCCTTTTTCTTCGGATTTCTACTCTTTTTCTCTCTGTTATCAAACCTATTTCGACAGATTTTGCGTTTCTCATCTTCAGTACTGCTATTTGGTAAAGGTAAGTTTTGAATTCTTCTTTTCATTTATGGGTTTCGGGATTGTTGGGGATTTTTGGGGAGGAACAACTCCTCATGTGTCCTTCCTCATTGGCAAAAAGGCTCGTAGGGCCCTGTTATAAGAAACATTTTTAATTTTTAAAAAATAATGAGTAAATACAATGACACCCTTAATGAATTAGAGAAATTACGTACCCAACCAATCTAAAATCGGATCGCCCAACCCGACCCAATTGCAGTTGGATCAATTAACCTAAAATTAAAATTGGGTCGGTTTAGTAAACCAAACCCACATCGATTTGTCTCCCCTTTCCCTCTTTTTACGGGAAATCCCTAAGTATTGGGGAATAACTTAGTGTTCTCCATCCTCTCCAAAACCGCAAATTCACTACTTCACTATCCCTATTTCTTCGGATTTCTACTCTTTTTCTCTCTGTTATTAAACCTATTTCGACAGATTTTGCGTTTCTCATCTTCAGTACTATTATTTGGTAAAGGTAAGTTTCGGATTCTTCTTCTCATTTCTGGGTTTCGGGATTTTTGGGGAGGAACAACTCCTCATGTGTTCTTCCTCATTTGCAAAAAGGCTCGTAGGGCCATGTTATAAGAAACAATTTTTTAATTTTTAAATAATGAGTAAATACAATAACACCCTTAATGAATTAGAGAAATTACGTATCCAACCAATATAAAATCGGATCGCCGAACCCGACCCAATTGCAATTGGATCAATTAACCTAAAATTAAAATTGGATCGGTTTAGTAAACCAAACCCACATCGATTTGTCTCCCACTTTTCCTCTTTTTACGTGAAATCCCTAAGTATTGGGAAATAACTTAGTGTTTTTCATCCTCTCCAAAACCGAAAATCCACTACTTCAATATCCCCATATCTTCGGATTTCTACTCTTTTTTTTCTATGTTATCAAACCTGTTTCGACAGATTTTGCGTTTCTCATCTTCAATACTGCTATTTGGTAAAGGTCAGTTTCGGATTCTTCTTCTCATTTCTGGATTTCGGGATTTTTGGGGAGGAACAACTCCTCATGTGTCCCTCCTCATTAGCAAAAAGGCTCGTAGGGCCCTGTTATAAGAAACAATTTTAAATAAAAAAAAAATCAAAATAATGAGTAAATACAATAATACCCTTAATGAATTAGAGAAATTCTGAACCCAACCACTTTGAAATCGGATCACCCAACCCGACCCAATTGCAATTGGATCAATTAACCTAAAATTAAAATTGGGCCGGTTTAGTAAACCAAACCCACATCAATTTGTCTCCCCTTTTCCCTCTTTTTACGTGAAATCCCTAAGTATTGGGGAATAACTTAGTGTTCTTAATCCTCTCCAAAACCGCAAATTCACTACTTCACTATCCATATTTCTTAGGATTTTTACTCATTTTCTCTCTGTTATCAAATCTATATCGACAGATTTTGTGTTTCTCATCTTCAATACTGCTATTTGGTAAAGGTCAGTTTCGGATTCTTCTTCTCATTTCTGGGTTTCGGGATTTTTGGGGAGGAACAACTCCTCATGTGTTCTTCCTCATTTGCAAAAAGGCTCGTAGGGCCCTGTTATAGGAAACAATTTTTTAAAAAAAAATTTAAATAATGAGTAAATACAATGACACCCTTAATAAATTAGAGAAATTACGTACCCAACCAATCTGAAATCGGATCGCCCAACCCGACCCAATTGCAATTGGATCAATTAACCTAAAATTAAAATTGAGTCGTTTTAGTAAACCAAACCCACATCGATTTGTCTCCCTTTTTCCCTCCTTTTACGAGAAATCCCTAAGTATTGGGGAATAACTTAGTGTTCTCCATCCTCTCCAAAACCGCAAATCCACTACTTCACTATCCCTATTTCTTCGGATTTCTACTCTTTTTCTCTCTGTTATTAAACCTATTTCGACAGATTTTGCGTTTCTCATCTTCAATATTGTTAGTTGGTAAAGGTAAGTTTCAGATTCTTCTTCTCATTTCTGGGTTTCGGGATTTTTGGGGATTTTTGGGGAAGAACAACTCCTCATGTGTCCTTCCTCATTGGCAAAAAGGCTCGTAGGGCCGTGTTATAAGAAACAATTTTTTAAAAAAAATTTAAATAATGAGTAAATACAATGACACCCTTAATGAATTAGAGAAATTACGTACCCAACCAATCTAAAATCGGATCGTCCAACCCGACCCAATTGCAATTGGATCAATTAACCTAAAATTAAAATTGGGTCGGTTTAGTAAACCAAACTCACATCGATTTGTCTCCCCTTTTCCCTCATTTTACGTGAAATTCTTAAGTATTGGGGAATAACTTAGTGTTCTCCATCCTCTCCAAAACCGCAAATCCACTACTTCACTATCCCTATTTCTTCGGATTTCTACTCTTTTTCTCTCTGTTATCAAACATATTTCGACAAATTTTGCGTTTCTCATCTTTAGTACTTGTTATCTGGTAAATGTAAGTTTCAGATTCTTCTTCTATGGGTTTTGGATTTTTTGGAGATTTTGGGAGGAACAACTCTTCGTGTATCCCTCCTCATTGGAATTGGATTAATTAACCTAACCATTTTCGTTGTAATAATTTTTAAAAAATTTCGTGACAGAAAAAAAGAGAATTTAGTCAAATTTATTCAAATATAAAAAAAAAAATCGGAAGACAATGGGTGAATTGTAATATAAGACAAAAGAAGTAAAAAAAGCGAGTTCTTTATGAAGGAAAACACATAAAAGATAAAGACAATGGAATGTCTCAAGAATCCAAACAAAGCAAACAAACAATATTTGGTCGTTGCACAAACTACAAATATGATTTAACTACATCGCTCCCAAGTTCCCAACCAATTTGCATACAGAAAAGTCTTCAAGCAAAAGGCTTTACAAAGTTCTGAAAAATTAACGTTTTTTTTTCTCTTCTCCGTTTCTAATCATCAAGATGTCTCCTCCTTGAGCCTGTACAACGTGATTTCTTGTTGCTTGAAGTAACGGCGATCTTCTTCATCGACGAGCACAAGATTCAGATAGTACTTAACACTGAATTTGTTGTTTATGTTCTTATGCGTTGGTGTCAAATCGTATGGTGTCAAGAAGAGTCTTACAGGTATGGATTCTCCTGCACAACATGTGTCAATACTTGGTTACAAAACTAGACCAAAAGGTCAGAGAGTGATGTTGGTAACACACACAACGGGCATTACCTCTAACGGGAGCACCGTCCATTAACTCAAATTTGGCTAGTGTTTCTGTTTCGACGTGAGTATTAGCTCCTGCTCCTGTTGATTCTCGCCGTCTGATTTCAAGATCCATATTCTTTATCTTGATTCTTACCAGAAGAAAGTATATTTTCCCAAGGATAACATCTTTCAGGTGGTACCTAAATCCAGAGAGCATAGGGAAATTAGCTGTTGTTTAAAATCGAAGTTGAAACTATGATATGAGTTTGTCTTACTTGCTTTTATTGTATTCGAATTCGATATGCAGGCAGTCCTCAATTCCAACTTCCATCTGTACAACAGACCAATGGAATTAAGCATATCTAATGCTAATAAAAGAGTGGGGACAGAAGAAGAGCATAGGTCATATAGCTCAGTTTACACCGGCTTTCGGTCTTCTCTTAAAAACCAAAAAGTTGGATAACATGAGAATTCACCTTGATGCTGTTATTGATTGGAGGTTGTGGAGTATAATTACGAACCTGTTTCAATTTCATAAGAAGAAATTAGTTTATCTTTAACTACTTTGTGTCACAAAGATACAGCAGAAAAATGAAGAAATATACCACAAAGTCCTGGTATTCCACTATGCTTCCAGCATAACCACGCGTAACTGTTACTTTGAGGACATACCTGAAGATTCAGAAAGAATGCCAAATTAGGAAATTTAAAACTGTTTCGATCTAGTGTCAAATAAAAAGATGGTAGTACCTTAGGCGCACATTTACGCCATTGTATGTCTCATGTGGCATCTCAACAGTTGAAAACTCAAAAGGGTATGTCTTTCTTTCATATATTTCTCCAGGTACATCAAGCTCACGCACTGATAATTAGAAATAGGAACCACAAAGATAGTTTAATCAATCAACTAAGAGCCAGATCCATGTCATAAAGTTTTGACTAACCTAAGGAAGTGAAGTCATAGAAGTTTCCTCTGTCAAAGTACATTTCTGTCACACAAACCATATATGAGTTAGAAACCACACAACAAAACTGACATAAGCAAAACCAATGACACACCTATTTGACCAAGAAGCTCAACTTTAACACCATTGTGCTCCACCTTTTTCCCTTGATATGGTTCAATACAGACCTGAGAAAGACAGTTAAGGAAAAATTCAATACTTGAATATAAAACCGGTGAGGACAACAAAACCAAAGTACCTTCCCAGCAATAGTTTCTTGACTCTGGAAAAGCGGATTCATAACAGTTTGTCCATTATCTTTCTTAACAGGCACCTACCACAACAGAGGTCATTCAAGTCAAGTAAGACGGTCAATAACCTAACTCTTTTCACATGCCACGATACATCGTCGTGCGAAGCAAAGTTTGATTACCGGAACAATAAATACACTTTTTGATGCAAATGAGTACCTGTTTACGATTTTTCCCATCATTAAATGTGATTGAAATATTACATGCCGGCTTGAAAGCTCCAAGAAGATAATTCTGTGATATTATTCCAGAAAAGAGGATTAAATTTAGTACAATTTTAGTACCAGCAAAAGAAATGAACACTTTGTCCAAATCAAGTATAAGAGCACTAACCATGATCAGAAAGATTAGAACCCGATCAAATTCACCTGTTAATAAAAGCAAAAGAATCAAACAAATGGAACAAAATCAGTCGGCATTTCCAACTTTGAACACCAAAAGGGTTTTGGTTTATAAGCTTGAGCTGATCCAGATTCATGGTCACGGTTCAGTATAGAAATAAATCCAAATCCAGATTCATACAGAAAGAAACCCTAGGAAATACCAAATCACATGTAATGCTACAAGACTTGATCGAGATCAACTGAAATCGACAAAGTTATATTCGATGATTTGACGAAAAGAAAACTGAAGAAACAGGTACCTTGTAAGATGAAATCAAGGGCGAATTTTGATCGGAGAGAGACGAAAAGCGTCGATCAAATAAATCGCCGAAGAGTCTGACAGTTGAGTTGGGGATGATCGACGGAGTCACGGAACAATGAGGTTGACTATCAAAGCCCAATAATACTGTTCCTAATCAAAGCCCAATGAAACTTATGTTGACACTATGGTTTTTCTTTCCAGCATTTGGGCATTGGAGTTTTTAGGGTATAGAAATTTATTATCTATATGAGATTCAAATTTTTTTGGATCGGATTTGGTTGGATCATATCGGATTCGGGTTTGGATCAGGTCAAATTAACGCTATGAACATCGATTTATATTCAAAAAAATTTGAATCCCAATAGATTTGAATAACGAGACTCGTATGTATTCGAAGTTCATTAAATTATTTAAAACATATAAAAGTATTATAAATTAAAAAATATCTAAAATTAGTTAAGATGTAAATATGATTTTTGGCTTCATGCTATCACAAACTATTATCGATTTTAGATAACAATATAACATTGTAACTAGATTTGAATTGACAAAATTTTTCTAACCTAATATCTAAAATTCGCATACAAGTTAAAGTTGAAAAGTGTATATTTTATTTAATGCATTAATTCGATTTTTCAAGTACCTGATTAGATATCGAAACGGCTCGAATTTGGATCAGATACGCAAAAAAAAAAACATAAGCTTAAGCCTATTTGGATAAATGAAGTTTTTTGGGTCGGATTCAGTTCGAATTTTCTCAAATCGAATTTGGATCAGATTCAGGTCAAACTTCAAAAATTATGCTAGGCCTCGTACAAACTATTGAGCAAATCTATTATATAATAAGAAACTTTATGTCTCACAAGGAGATGACACGTCAGCTTCCATCCTTCTATCACTTCAGCAATTAAAAAATCAAACGTATAAAGAAAAGCTCATCCTTGAAAAAAAACGCATAGAGCAAACCCTTCATTTCATTTCCTGGCTTCTCTCACTAATCTTCTTCTTCTTCCCTCCTTCTACGCCGATGAAATTAGCCCAGGTTTTCTCTCATTCCATAGATTCAACATGATATCTGAATGGCGTCATTGGCACATGGCCAAGAAGGTATTTTTCATACTCTTTTGCTAAGAATTTTTGATTCGATTTGATTATCTAATGACATTAAAAGAAAAGGAAACTTTTGTTTCCGTTTGTATTAGGATACCTTGGAATGGGAAGCAGTATGTTATGAATGATAGGTATGAATTAGTTCTAGGGTTTTTTTATTTCTATGACGGGTTTTAGATATTGATGTTCATATACGACTTGTACATGTAGATTTGATGGTCGTGATCTTCTGGATTTGTGCGTGAGGCTGGTTCGAGATGCATACGGCCACATAAGAAGTCGGAAGAAAAAGAAGAAGTTGAAGAGTTTGTAAATTTTGAGCCTTATCGGGATTTAATTAAGCATCGACGTAGAGGATGACAACAGTTTCTGATGACGAGGGTTTGCTACATGTCAATCAAAAACTAGAATTCAAACTTGCTGCACCCTTCTTAGGATCAAGGTACATGATAGTGATGATGATGACGATGTTCAAGAATTTGACAGTAATGATAGTGATGACGAAGGAATGGAAACTATTGCAAAATAATTCGGTGCTAAACGATACGGATGGCTTATTTATATGGACAAGAAAGCCAAAGAGGAAGGAAAAGGTAAAAAGAACTCATCAAAGGTGATGGAATGGCTCATGATAGTCAATAAAGGTCATGTCTTCCTTCCATACGATAATTAATCAATATTCTTGAGAATGTAGAAGAAGCTAAGTCGTAAGGAAAGAAGAAAGATTTCTAGGATAGAGAGGGATAGAGAACGAGAAACTTAAAGAATTGTTGGAAGGCACCCGATTCATCATGATTCCTACAGGTAAGATAGTTTGACACATAAGAACGCAAGCGTGAAGGGAATGTTATAGCTCACTGAAATTATGTTTCTACTTACATCGAGAGTCTAGAAGAAGTCCTATTTATAAGGCTGATCCACGTTCAAGAAGGCTATATCATTCTTAGTTTGTTAGAATGGCATACCAGCTTTGGCAACAATGGGAAAGTGATTTCTTATCTCTTCTTTCCCTTATTCACAAATCAAGATCCAGATCCCGGTCATATTATCCATCTTACTCAAGGCGGAATGGGCGTGGAGACCATTTTGATGAAATTAGCAAGCCACAAATCGAATACCTTACATAATTTGGAGGCTCCGAATACATGGGAAGTCCAAAGTTTGAAGCTATTCCCCGCCACCTCCACCCTCGATGAAAATAAACAGAGGGCTTTGTTTTACTACTTGGCAGAAGCTTAAATCAATTCAACCTCTAAGTTTCTCGTCCTCTGGCTCAATGGAGGTTCATATTTCATTTTAATTTTTTTATTATTAAATAACAATCAGAGAAACAAATGTAAACTTGGGTTTAATGCAGGATCTGGATATTCATCTTTGGGTGTTGGTAAATGATGATGATTTATGTTCTTTTTGTATTAATTTTATACTTTTTATCTTTAACTGAAAATGGAATAAAAAGTATTATAGCTGCAGGCACTCACAATCTTGACGTTTACTTATGGACGTTGATCGAAAAGCTCTCTCTCTCGAGCCATTGTAGCTATCTCTTCTTTCGTCAAATGTTTCCTCTCTAAGGGTCTTATAACTAATTTGTGGAAGTTATTTTTAATAATTTACTTCCTCCACCGAATTATCTACTTGAGAGATCATTGTTTCAGCAGATTTCAACTGAGCTAAAGATTATTCTGTTTAATTTTCCTAAGAATACTTGTTTTAGTGTTTTATTTGTATGCTCAGTTATGCGTATCGGTTCTTTAAGCTATTAGAATGATTTGTGCGTTTCAGGAAAGTGGTGGTGATGCTATGCGTCTTCTACGTTTAACGTCCAATTTTCAAGATTTTTGTTCTGTTGATATCATCGTTCAAGCCATTGTGGAATCATAAGACATAAAGAACAAATCTTGCCCGGGAGTTCCAAAGCTCTCTGTCTTGGAGCTAAAAAGATCAAACAGTCAATGACCTTCAAGCTTAGAAGACAACCATAGAAGAATTAACAAAGCAACTTACATCTCAAGGGGAGAAATTGCAATCACATGTAACACCACCAAACTAATTATTTTTTAACTACCATTTATAATGTCAAAGTTTTATTGTTTATAGTACAACAATGAAAAAATTGACATAATTTGGTGTGCAAATTACTTCCCTCACCAAGGAGAACAACAAAGTAAAGGTAATATTTTAGATTATGAAGCATGCGATTAGACTATGTAAACTAGCGTTTTTTCAGTAGTGATGAGTTAACTAACTACACTATTAACAAAATAAGTTTTATAATAACTCATATTTGGATAAAAACTCGCGTGTCTACGCGGGGCATCATCTAGTTATACTAAATAAAAGAAAAATATTAAGGCCTCTCAATGTATCCACGTAAGATTTTCAAAACTACTCTATAAACTTGACACGTCAGCTCTAAATCTTATATTTCTAATATATAGCTTTGGAAAAACAAAAAATACCAAACGCTTAACGAGAACACAATCGATTCATTTTCTCGCTTCTCTCACCTCCATCTTCTTCCCCATTCGATCTAGGGTTTCATTTGTTCTATAAACTGTAATAATTCTGAACATAAACCTTTCTTTTTCTATGTGATTTGTTCCACGTCTTTTACTATGTTTAATGAATCTTATATATGTTGCAGCTTTGGATTGCTCTGCTTGGATTAGAACATATAATTACTAATCTTCTAGACCTAGTTTGTATAAGTTTCCTTTCTCTGGTTTCGTATATGTTTTCTTTCTATACGTGAGAGAAATATGTGCATAGGAAGAATTCGATGTACGGACGAAACCATAACAGGAGAGATAGAGAAAGATGCGGAGGATGAAATCAATGTACGGACCATTTGGGCTTATTAGGTGAGAGCTTTAGAATTTTACGAGACGACATCATACATTCCTCGCCTCTCTCTCCTTCTCTACAGAGGGTGGTTAAATTTCGATGAGTCTCGGCAGAATAGCTCCTGTCAATATCTTCAATCGAGACCGCAAGTGTATACATGTGTACTTTTCGAATTCATCTTACGTTTTTTCCTTCATTAACTCAGATTTCCATCACTTACCGATATTCTTTAGTTTCTTATATGAACTAATCACGACAAATAAAGAGCTATTAGCAACAACAAAAATTAAAAATCAATGCAATAATGGATTGTAGCATAATCATCAACAAAACCACCCCATAATAAAAATATGAACTGTCGCAACATATTTTTTTATCTTTCTTTAGATGCCATTGTTTTATTCTCGAGCTTTTTTTTCTTGGTTCAGTAAAATGGTAATAATTAAAAATTATTGTCCATATTATTATTAAACTAACATAGTTTGAGAATTAAAATGGCAACGGATGAAAATTTAAAAATTATTATGGTAACAAAACAAGTTCATGTATTAAACGAACAAAAATTTTTAAAAAATTAGTAATTGTAAGGTTTTTCCCCTTTCTTTCACATGAGCACAAACTTCTAAACCTTCCACTTGTCATTTATTACTTTCCTCTTTAGGTTCTAATATTCCATTCTTTTATGTTTTGTTTGTTCCATTACTATCCACTAAAATTCTAAGAATTTTTTTAAAAAGTGTTAAATATTAATAATGTTGACAATAGACGACTATGATCTTAAAGATATGAGATTGTAATGTGAATGGAAAACAACAATTGCGTGAATAGATCGATGATTGATGTTAAAGGTTTTAGACCAATCTATCTACATATATTGTATCTTACAACTTTTTAGTTTGGCAGTGGAACAATATATCTTCACACCCAACACAAATTTTTTTATATAACCGTTTAAATATGGCATAGAGAAAACTAGAAAAAATTCATGGATTTGAAACAGTTTGTAGTATTTTTTGTAGGATTAGTGAATTGCGCATAATATGTTACGGATTGTAGTATATGCTTGAATTAGAGACTGATTGAAATGTTAAGACAACAACCAAAATTAACTAAGTGATTGCGATCTAATGGTTACCACATTTGAGGAGAAGTTGCTTTGTTGGTCCATGCCAATGATTGATTCTCCTTGAGTGTGGAAATTTAAAATCATTTTCCTTGGCTACTCGAAGATGGTGTCACGTTTTATGCCTATTAGAAAATTGGGTGAGTAGGCTATTTGAACGGTATAACTCAACCTTAGGAGAAATTAAAGACTTCGTCTCCAACTCTTCCTGGTTACAAAAAAAACAACAGTTAACATCATGATTATCATCTTATTGACTACGATATATATGAGAACGATTTTTTTCTTTCAGGACCAGGGCAGTCACAAACCATGTTATATACATCATTTATGAAACCAAACATATCATATTTCTTGTAGATTTCTAAACAATTGCTAAATAAGACGACATTACTAAAAGTTGTATACATTTCTAAATAATCATATATTTTGTCTCTTTTTAAAGTGTCTACATCATTAACAAACGTTAAACCTAATTTACATTATTCAGTTCAGTTCTAAATTAGTATACTTATTCTCTTTAGTATTATGAATTAGAATAACAAACATGATGATGGCGGTACTGGGAAGTATTTGGGACTGCCAGAGATAATTGGCACAAGGAAGATAGAAATTTTCCGATCAATAACATATAAGATTCAACAACGTACTGTTGGATGGTCAAATAAATTTCTATCACTAAGTGGTAGAGAAATCTTATTAAAGTTCATTGCACTTGCAATGCCAGTCTATTTCATGGGCTGCTTCAAGCTCCCAAAAGGAATTATCGAGGATATTGTTAAGCTTATGGCACGGTTCTGGTGGTCAAAACCAACTACGGCAAACACAACACGGTCTTTACACTGGCTAAGTTGGGATAAATTATCCATACCAAAACGTGATGGGGGACTTGGATTTAGGGATATCGAACTATTCAACAAAGCACTACTTGCAAAGCAACTTTGGAGAATTAAAGATAATCCTCACAGTTTACTCTCTCGACTTCTAAAAGGACGGTACTTTCGAACAACGAATGTACACAATGCACAACTAGGCACAAAACCGTCTTATGGTTGGCGTTCAATATTGTTTGGACAAGATATTTTCAATGCGGGTTGTAATTATATTATAGGAAATGGAAATACTATACATATATGGAGTGACAAGTGGTTACCTACGCATCCTCCAAGAGCTCCAACACCAACTCCAGAAGGCGTTGAACACGATCACATTGTTTCAAAGTTAATTACAGATTCGAATTGCTGGAATATGGATCAAGTGAGAGCATGGATATCTCCTGATGACGCAGAATTAATCAAAAAGATTAAATTACCGAAAGAAAAAACGGAGGATATAGTGGTTTGGTCATATGCTGCCAATGGTTGTTATTCTGTTCGCTCGGGATATAAACTTGCTTATGATTTATTTTCACCAACATCAACAACGAATGGCCAGTATATGTCTCAAGATTTACATCAAAAAATCTGGAAACTTGATATACAACCACAATTAAAACATTTCTTATGGCGTATATCCAGGAATATATTGGCATCAAAATATGAACTCCACCGACGTCATTTAATTACAGATGCTGCATGTCAAGATTGTGGACAAGAAGAGACGTTAAATCACTTATTTTTTCTATGTCCACATATCTCACATATATGGCTAACTAATCAACCACCCAACTCTAATTTGCTCGATGTAACGTGCGCATTTGATGTTAAGTTGGAACAATTGCTGACAAGAACATCACAGTTGGTTGATGAGGCAAATTACAATCATCGAGAATTCTGGTTATTATGGCATATCTGGAAACGAAGAAAGCGTATACTCTTTCAACATAAACGGGATTCATGGGAAACTATAACCCAAAGGGCGATTAGTGAAGCTGAAAATTGGAGATTAAATAATCTAATAAAAACAAAGGACAAGCAAAGACGATTTCTTTCAGATTGGCAACGGCCACCTTTGAATTACATCAAATGTAATTATGATGCAACATTTCTCAACTCCGTTAATAGGCCAAGAAGTGGATGGGTGTTTCGAGACACAAATGGTGGTTATATACAGGCGGCACATGCATTAGGTAATCAAGTAAACTCGGCTTTAGAAGCAGAACTACAAGCTTTAATCATGGCAATGCAACATGCTTGGATAAATGGTTTTGAACGAGTAATTTTTGAAGGTGATTGTCAACAACTGTATCACATTCTCTCTAACAAATCACAAAATTACAAAGTTGTGAATTGGCTTCGGGACTATGACTATTGGCGGAAGAGGTTTAAAAATGTAATTTTACAATGGATCCCTCGAAGAAGTAATAAAGTACCTCACAGTTTGATCAAGGCAAATCAATGTGCAATCAATTTATATGAATCATATGCTGTAGTACCAAAATGTATTTTTATCCCGCTACAAGAAGATTATTTTGTATCTACTTTATAATCATAATAAAAATGTGTTTAAAAAAATAATAATAATAAAAAAAAATAACAAACATGATAAGCATAGTTTTGTAGGGAAATAAACTTAGAATGAAGATAAAAACAAGTAAATACATGAATGCTGTAAGAGAAATATTATTATTTTATTTGAAAAGAACCTCTGCAAAATCTACAAGAGAAAATAATAGTACTATATATTAATAAATTTACATTTATTAATTATGAAAACGTACAAAAAATATGTTGTTTGCTTATATCCTACACTATATGAGGTAACAAAATTAATGAATTAAAAAAATAATTAGAAAATATTTAATTTTAAAGGTATGTAATATGTAAAGTTATAACAACAGATGAATAAATAAAAAATGATGACCGTTTTGAGGAAAAAACTAAAAATAAAAAATGATGACCGTTTTGAGGAAAAAACTAAAAATAAAAAATGATGATGATTTTTAGAAGCGTTGGATCTAAAAACAATTGAAGTTATGAATCATAAGATATTTAGAGAACCAAAATACATAATTTTAGTTCACTTTTTCACACAAAATTCTATAAACATTTAAATAATTTGGCGAAGAAAATTCTCTTAAAATATGAGAATATTAAGCGTGGTTTAAAACTTGAAAATTTTCTAATCCCCATGTTCTTAGCTTAATATTTTATTCATTGAAAAATAAAGTAAGGAAATTATATTATATATATCATTTATCTCGAATTAAAATGCATATTTATACCATAATTTATGAGTAAATTATTTTTTGTATAAATCTTCTTTAATATGAAATGTTTTTAACCAAAAAGGTTAGTTAAAATAAAATATTTAAGACATGTTATACAATGTTGAAGATATTCATAAATCTTGATTCCCTCCCTTGTGTTGTAATATAAATTTATAGAAAAAATAATGGTCAACAATATGCAGTTAAAGATCAAATTCAAATCATAAAAATAACATACGATCAAGACTAATATTGTGTTTCTTTGTTTTATAACTGCCAAATATCGTGATAAAACTATATGAATATAACATCTCTACCATTTTTTCTAAGCGTTTGTTTACAGTAAATGAGATTTAAAATTATATAAAAAATAAAAAGTATATTTTTATATAAATTTTGTTAATTAAAAAAATAATATTTAATATTATCAGTGCATCGCGATGTATGGGTTAACTCCTAATAGGCTAATACAATAAAACCGTAGCATTAAAACCTTTAACAAAAAAATAAAACCTTAGCAAATATGGATAGAAATGTGACATGGATAGATAATGATTGACAAAAATGCTTTTGTCATACTCATTGAAACTATATAAATATTATATTTTGAAAAATAAGTAGTATAGTGGTCCTTATTTTCGTACATAATTTAATATATGACAAATTTTGAAGAGAAATTCTTTAAAATACCATCAAAAAAGTTTAAATTCCAAAAATATCACATTCCCAAAAATTTCTAAAATACTATACATTCCTAAATGTTCTAAAAATGTCACAAACATAAAATGTGAATTTTAAGGGTTTAAAATTAGAATTTAGAATTTTAGGTTTGAATTCACTAAATAGAGTTTAGGTTTAGTTTTGAATGAGATAGAGTTTGGTTTTTAGGTTTTAGGGTTTACATTCGAAGTTTTAAAGTTATTTCAAATTTTGTGATAGTTTTGAAAAGATATGTGATATCTTGAAATTTTGGCAGTATGTATTTTTGGAATAAACTTAGTTTTTGTGGTATTTTTGAGATATTTCCTAAATTAAAACTATTATTAGAATTTTAATATCAATACCAATATGTAGACAAAAATGGATAAAAGCTAAATGTTCTCTTCTTAAATTAAATAGTTGGTATGTGACAAAAAAGAAGATATAGGAATATAAAATAAAGATAATAACCAAAACTGATGTTTGGTACCAAATCCTCTTTGGTTGGTGCATATCGTTTGGCATAAAGGGAACTATAACACAAATGAAGACGTCCATTATCCCCAAGAGATCAAGACACAAATTAGGCAGACTTAATTATAGTCAATTGTTTAGCATGAACTGAAATTGGGTAAGATCATATTTTCAATCATTAGAAAGTGATCAATCTAGGTCTACCTAATTACAAGATAGGCAGGGTCAAAGTGGAAAGCATAGGACATAACTAGTGATATATTTGTTTAACTAAATAAATAAAAACTCAATCTAGTATGGTTGCTCTTAATTTCGGTACTTAATATCATGTGATTGATCCTAATATCTTATTATATTTAAATTGTTAAATATTAAAGAATACTTTTTAATTGATACTAACCAATTTTAAAAATGTAAATGTCAAAGTAAGGAAATAATGAATCCACAGCATAGATGTTTATAAGAAAAGTCAGAATGATTCTTTAAAGTTTAAAGCGTATACAAAAGTAAAATGCCAGAAAGATAAGAATATGAACCTAGCTAGGCTCATTAAGTACCCAAATATATCTTGACTCTTTGATTTAAATCTGTCCATATCGATCTTGTTGTTAGTGTCGTGTAGAGGACCGCGCAAAAAATAAAAAAATAATAATAAATCAAATAAACCATTTTTAACTAAGATAATAATACAAAGGAAATAATTATAGTTCTTGTTGATATTGAGGCGACGACTCTTTTTTAGGTTTGATAAAATTCTACGCCTAAGAATCGAAGGTTAGACTCGGATAAAATTTTACGCTTAAGATTTGAAATAATATTAACAGTCTTTCGAAAGATCCATAAATCATATATGGTTAAACTTAAAACTTGATATAATTCTAGTTATTTATATGTAGTCATAGTATAAGCAATAACAGTTTTAAATGAAAACCATTAAGGTGTTTTTAACCTATAAAAACTAGTATGTAATTTTTAATCAATTGCTTATTTTGTTTTCGGGTCCCAAATTTATGTAAAATAAGTGGAGGTCTAAGGCCTATGACTCATATTTAAAAATGGTAGTCACGGTTTTGTGTCTACGTCATATGATTTTGATAACATATTAGAAGTGAAGAGATTATTAAATATCCTAATATGATTAGATCAAAGTTGATGAGTGTATTTATGGATCAGATCAAAGTTGTGAGTGTCTTTTTGAACTCACGTATGTAGTATTCATTGTTTTAGAACGAAGTTGATGCAGTTTCTCTTTATTTGTTGAACCATGACCATCTACCCCACTTGCTAATTGCTATCTAATAAGTTTTAATTAATTGTTTGGTTTAATGAATCACGAACTATTAAGTAATACATGTGAAAGATATATTATTTTACAAAAGTAAACTATACCATGTTCACTCCATCACTACGGTATGATAAATTTAAAACCACTAGTTTAAAATAATTCAATCATAATCATTAAGAGCTGAGCATTCACTACCCAACTCTAGTCAATAGCTGTTACGTAACTTATCCATTTCTAATAAATAAATTATAAATTATTTTAAGTTATCTAAGACTACTTGACCGCAAATAAACAAGTGGCCCAATGGTAGCCACCTCTGTATTTATTGCATCCATCAGGGTTTGAACCCTACCGCTCTCAGTTAGGAGAGCCCTACTTAGACACTAGGCTATGATGACAAAAAAAAAAAAAAAAGACTATTGACCATGTACAAATATAGATTTTCTTTTGGGAGAATTCGCTATAGTGTTTTTATTTCTCTGTGTGGAATTAAAATTTTTTTTTAAGTCAATATATGTTTAACATGCTCTTGTATGTATCTAAATCTATTTATATTTCTATAATACTTTTTATAAAATATTAATAATATTTTAATTCTCTATAATTTTTTTAAACAATGTTTTTTCTTACTCTATGGTTTTCTTCTCCTTCCATATCTAAGTAGTATACGATTAAAGTTGACATATAAAGTAAGTTCTTATATGTGCATATTCGTTTTTATCTGTTTTAAATATGTTTTGATATTTAAAGGTGACATTATTTAGTTTCATATCATATAATCTATCTCTTACTTGTTTACCTATTACATAAACGTAATTATGGAGTGTTATTTTTTCTTATTGTAGTTTTTTGAGATGATTTCTTAGATTCTAGTGATTTTTATGGAAAAACGAAATTAATGTTTGTTGATCGATTTGTGATTTTAGGAAGATGAAGTCTTCTGGAAAATTTATTCTAGAATACGACGTCTCTGGAAATCCTATTCTAGAACACGTTGTGTTCTGGAAAATCTATTCTAGAATTCTATAATATGACTTGTTCTAAAAAATCTATTATAGAATATGAGCTTTTCTAGAAAATATATTATAGAATATGACGTGTTATGGAATAAATTTTTTTATTGTGTCCACTTATTCTGGAACATATTTTCTAGAATATAAAAAATACATAGTATAGAATAGTAATTCTAGAATATGCACGTTCAAAATACATAATTATGGAATAGAGTTTATACATTACTTTGAAAAGTATTCTGAGTATCTAGTATATATGTAGAATGTGGAATATCTTTTAATGACCAAACTAACCTTGATTGTTATTTGGCAAGAAAATATGATACACATATATGTGATGTGTTGTATATGAAGATTGTTTGACAATAATTGTTGGAGATTCATCACTGATAAGAAGAAACGTGATAGAATGATTGGTTTGGAATCTAATTCTATTTTACAAGAGATGAAGATAATGGTTGTAGAAGACATCAATATGGATTTGGGTACGACCGATTTGGAAATCAGTTACTCCCCTTTTGGGTTGGTTGATTACTTAGAATCTCCACCAGTAATTGTCACAAATGATCGCCCAGTTAAACATTTGTTTGGATTTTGAAAAAGGAGAATGCGATGTGTTTGTGTGTGATATTTAAATGTAGTGGTGATGATCAAAAGAGCATGAGGGAATTTGGTTTGGAATAAACTGCTAGAAGAGTCAGTTGATGGAGAAGATGCTGACAATAAGCCCGAATTACCAAGAGAAGATGTAAGTAACTCTAGATTGAATGATGATTTGAAAAGATATCATCCTAATATTGAAGTTGGTGGTGATGATCAGTTGATGTCCAAATTTGTGAAAATTAAAAGATTGGAGTGGTTGACTGTGTAAGAAATGATCAACTTTTCAAAAACAAGGAAGACTTGATAAAAACGATGGAGATATGCGCTATGAAGTATAACTTTAGTTATAGAGTTGCACAATCTTGTACTCGTTTTTGGTGTTTACGGTGCAAAGATCACTTTTACAATTGGAGAATTCGTGCAGAATATCTAGCTGGATCATCATATTTTTGAATCAACAAGTATGTTATTGAACATACATGTACTTCTTCAACAAAAGCAAATTTTCTAGGACGCTTCAGCAAAAAAAATTGGTCATATTATTATGAAAAGTATAAAGGATCAAAGGAAGAGCCCAAGCCAAATGACATCATTAGTATGCTACATATAGACCATGGAGCTAAGCTTTCTTATTCCCAAGCATGGGAATCCCGTGAGTATGTTGTTAACACTGCTATGGGTATGCCAGAGAAGAGTTTCATTAAAATACCAAAATACTTGAATATGCTTAAAGAAGCTAATCTAAGTACGTATACTAATTACGAGTTAGACGAGGATGGTATATTTATATATCTATTTATTTCTTTTGGTCAAAGTATCAGAGAGTTTTACAAGGTAATTCAAAAGGTTATTGTGGTTGATGGAACCTTTTTGAAGAGCAAATATAAAGGAGTATTTCTTGTTGCGACAACTATTGATGACTTTAATTTGTATTGAATTACGTTTGGGATTGTTGATTCAGAGAATGATCATTCGTGGGATTGGTTTTTGATGCAATTAAAAAATGTTATAACATATGAGAAAGAGCTTTTGTGTCTGACAGACATGTCTCCGTTGCTAAGTCACTTTGTCAGATTTATCCATGGTCTAGCCATAGAATTTGTATGCACCACTTTCTCAATAATGTGGTTACTTATTTAGAGGCTAAGGGTTTGGTCAACTTGGTTGCAAAACTTCGAAAACGTATATGATTACTGATTTTGATGAGAAATACAATCGGATTTGAAGAATTAGTCCGCTTATTGAAAAATATCTAGAGGAAGTTGATGTAAGAAAATGAGCTGGTGTCATTTTCCAAGATATCGGCCTGACATTAGGACCACAAATCCTGCTGAATCAATAAATTCGACATTGAGATCACCTAGAGAGTATCCATTGATACCTCTACTAGACATTATTAGGGAAAAGTTGACAAGTTGTTTCTTTAAGCGCAGAGCAGTAAGAACAAAACATAAGTATCTTTCAATGGTTGCAATAGAGAAAATAATCAATAAAAGAATAGAGAAAGCAAATAAGTTGATTGTTTTTCCGTCCAGCAACAACATATTTGAGGTTAAGGGATATGAGAATAATTATGTGGTTGATTTGGAAAGAAGAACTTGTTCATGTAAGAAGTTTGATTTAGGCAAAATTCCTTGTAGGCATGCCATTAAAGCAACTTTTTCAATAGGGATTAAACTTCACACATCACTGAAGTTGTTTATAGTACATACGCATGGAGAACCGCTTATGAGGAAGTCATCAAACCAATCACAGTTCTCGAAGATGAATGATATGTCTCACAAGTTGTTGACTTGGACCAAGTATTGCCGCCTAAAACACGTAGAGGCCCTAGTAGACATAGAAAACAATATTTTGAAACAACTGAAGACAAGATAAGATCATCTCAGGGTTCACAAAGTTCGAAAATGCATAAATGTTATCGTTGTGGTAATGAAGGACACAACAGAGCAACATGCGATATATCAATATAATCAGGTACATTATATTTCTATGTAAAACTTTGTTTACTTTTAATTCAATGTGGTTTTCATATTTTCTTTCTTTGAATTGCCCATCATATTCATAACTTTTAGAACATACAACAACAGTATATGGTGAATATGCCTGACCATTTCTATATGTTTCTTAGTTGTTTGGGAGAATTTTAGATAATTATTATTTTGTGTCTAATAAAAGAATTTGTTGGTTGTTTTAATTTTTCGTCTTTTATACTATGGTTTTCTATATATTGTTTTCTAATCTTATTAACCCAAAAATATAACGTCATTCACCAACATTTCTAATCAAAATCGAAAATATTTAAAATATTTAAAAAAACATTGAACAACCAATATGGTATGGAATGACCCTTCTGGCCTGGAACGGTCGTTCCAAAATGTCTCAGGAACAATCTGAAATATTTGGAACAATTGTTCCAATTCAGAATGGTCATTCCGTCTAAATAACGAAAAAAACTTTAAAAATAGTTTTAAAAATTTATTAAGGATAAAAGAGACTTAAATATTGATAAAGATCTAACTTTACAAACTTGTGTAATAATGTTTAATTCCACAATCATAGAAAAAAATTCTTTTTGCTAAGTCTCTCTTTTCTTTTTTAAAAAAGTATCTAATAAATTATCAGTAATTCTAAAAGTTTTTTTTGTTAAAGAGTTTCATTTAAATGTTTATAATACATATAAAAATAGCTCACAACAAAACTACGTTTATATTTAAAATCATATCAAACCACAAAAGCAAATTAAACAAACTAGATAAAGTTAAAGCAAAACTAGAATTAAATTACATAACATTAAACCAATTAAACCAATTAATCCAATTTCAAAAATCAACCTAGGGAGGAGAACACCTCAATTAGAACAATCGTCGTCCTAGATCTACGGAAGCAACCAGATCTAGGCTTCAGTGCCGGCGATGGCCTCTGAAAGTATATACGATGAACATCAGGAATCGCCCACATACAAGAGTCGATGGAAGAGGAGGAAGAGGCCAGTCTATTCAAAGACACCGCCCAAAAATCAACAGAAGCACGGAGAGGAGAAATCCATCAGAAGAAGACAAAACACTTTCCCGTCTTCCATATGCGTTGCAACGTCGAGGTTGAGCTTGGAACCTATGTGTCAACGCATGGCTTCTCCTTCACTAAGGATCTGGTGATTTGCGGAAAAGAATTATGGAGATTTGGAGTTCAACAATATGTAGAATATGCATATGTCGGAGATAGATCAGTAACAGACCTCAGTTGCAGTGCATGAAGGTTGCGCTCAGAAGAAAACGAAGGTGTTCTCCCCGCTCTACCGCTCACGTCGGCTATAAATCTCTTGGCCGAGAAGTACAGAGAGAACTCCTCCTCAAGTGAAAATCACCATACCATCACAACTTAATTTAGTCGAACAATATTATAAGTTTCAATCTAATTGTTGGTTTAATCATGTGATTACACAAACATTAGATCAATCAAATAGGTTATGGGTTAAAAGAATATGTTGGTTCAATCTAAATCTATTGATAATCATATGATTATTGGGAGTTGGCCTAGATGTTGTAACCGATTATTCTTTGCATAACTAAGAAGGAGATACATAGTTTCCTGAGCTAAGAGAAGATTGTTATGTGGTTATAATCCATAAGAATTAGAGATAATTCTTAGAATCTATATAAATATTCTTAAACTCTCTTGAATTCTCTTGTACACTGATAAATAGCTAATTGTTTTTTTCTCGTCAATCCCTTGAGAGTAGAGCCACAAACTATAGGTTACCAAATCACTTATGTTCTGTCTTTGCATCTTTTTCATTATTCTATTATTTTCAATCTTTTTGATTGAAAAAAATGAGATACATAATGGATACAAATGAGTGACTCGAATAAGTTGACTTCATAAGGTGTGGTATAAGATCTTGTGTTAAACAAATCCATGGGAAATGCACGGATTAAGGTGAAAAGATTCAAAGGGGAAAGGGATTTCTTGATTTGGAAGAAGCGAATGTTGGCTCATCTTACACTCTTGGGATTGAAAGATGTACTAGAGGAAAAACCTCCTTTGAAGACACCTAGATCTAGCACAAAGATAAATAAAGACAAAGATCCATCGACGTATTAGGAATGAATGAAAAAAAGGAACTCGGACTGCTTGAATGCTATAAAAAAGTGTTGAACCTGATAATATTTAATATATAAGATCATGTATTACGAAAGATTGATACATGTACAACTACAATTATGTGGTCTACTCTTGAAAGATTGTTATTATCTAGATATATATTAATGACACGCTTGATGATTTCTTGAAAGTAGTTGTCAATGTTAGGAATGTGAGTGTCATAATATTAGAAGAATTATAAAAGACTTACATCTTATCCAGGAAGAATGTTGTACTCCAATGTGTTTGGTTCTAAAATCTTTGCTGCAATTTTCTTTGACTTCTTGTAAGCCTTAAGAAGCTTCTTCATCTTCTTGCGCACATGATCTAACTTTTCTTTACTAGTGGATGCATCTAAGGTAGTGAAGCAATTCTCTACAAAACACTTTCCCGTCTTCCCAATCTAAGTCTAATAGATAAGTGTAATAACTTGTATCTACCTCTACAAGATGGTGAAATGCTTCTTTTTATACATGATGGCTCTAGAGAGCATGATATGAGTATAATTCCATCGAGTTGTTGCATCTAAAATCAGTCTTGCCTTAGCTTCATTTCCAACAATTGTTACACAAGTTTGAAACGTTTGTTTCCTAGACTCGCTCATCTTCACAAAATTTACATTTTCCCTAATTTTCTCCAAAGCTTCATCAATCACACTTAGCCCATCTTGCACAACTAGATTTAAAATGTCTGTAGAACATTCTACGTGGAAGGACTCCTTCGTTTCAAAGTTTTCTCTTGAGAGTTCTTTGCATGTTATCAATTGATGAAACATTTTCCATTGTTGTTCCCCTTATCGATTCTCCATTATCTCAACAACAATGTAACCTTGAAGGCTATAGTAGCACCCGTGTGAGGAGTAGGGAATACACAGAATGATAGTATACTAGTCTTAAAGTTCCAGCCGATGGCATTGTAGTGTGCAGTGAAACATATATAATCCTCTATCGTGAGTTCTCTCTACAGGTCGATTGTTAAGAAAAACATACCGTGAACTTCATTTAACATCTCCTTAAGCTTTTTCTTCTCCTTCTCAAAAATCGTAAGACAGTCGACTGCATCAATATTCTAGACCAAAACTCTATGCTAGAGTTTTCATAAAAAAGCCTCTCTAATCATTTTGTATTAAATGAATGAATAAGGTAGATCGCGCTTAACTATTGCCACTACAATCATTCCCTAAAGACCATCATATCTAGCTTTCTATTTCCACATGTAAGAATACTTCTATGAACTGTAGAGCATACTTTCATGTGACACAACAAAGTAGTTGTGTCCTTCCTATGAATATTTATGCAGTAATTATAATTGCAATAGTTGCACCTAACATCATTTTTACCATCAGGATACGTCGTTCCGATGATTTGAAAAAAGTTTCAACACTTAGAATGTTTATGTTGAATACATGTGGTATCTCCGACCTTAGTCTCAGTTGTACTCACTACTGAATCATCTGGATTCTCATATCCAACAAGATCAACCAGCTTACCCCCACTCATGTGATCATCATTGAGATTTAGAGCCATCTTGTTTTCCAAATTAAATAATAACACACATAAATTGAAATAAGAATAGCAAATACCACATCACATAAACAAAAAAAAAGCAATCAACTATAAGCGTATAAGCCAAACACAAACATCTAAAACAACACATGAGTATGCTCATAACTTTTAGACCACTACTCATGAACGGATCCATGTTGGTCAATGGTGGGTCAGCTAGCTAACGTATGTAAAATAAAAATTTAAGTCTAATTTGTATAAAAATTTTTGAAAACTGCGTACCTTATTGGTATTTTACTAAGTGATGAACCACCTTATTCTTGGTTTAATTTCTCCTTTATATAATTTTTTTTATTTGTAGTTATGACCCAAGTAAAATAATTTTTTGGGACCGCCACTGCCACTGCTCATTCAACAAAATAACATTACATCCATCATTGATGAATTCTTCTACTCCTAACAAAACCATAAGTGATGCAAAAGATTTGTCCCTTTGAAACGGCTGAGTAGGAGAATACGATACAGAATAGTATCATACCATTTAGAGGGTAGACTGAGAATTAAAAAAACTTTCACATATAAATATATAAACATAAGTATATAATACAATATGAAATAAGTATACTAATCAAAATCAACATCTAAATAACACTTAAAACAACACATGAGCACTCAAACAGAAACATAGCAGATAGAGGCTAAGATAAAATAACATGCATGCCTCAAAATTAAGATACGAAAATGGGTCTTTATCATCACAAAGAGAGCAAAATGGATCAACATGCACACACTTACTTAGAAAGCCCAAATGGGCCTCTCTCATAATCACAAAAGCTAAAAAAGAGCAAAAATATCAAAAATTAATCTGGTTATTTGAAAAGATGTCAGAGACTCAGAGAATTTCGATCTAGAGATGAGGCTAGGGGAGGAAGTGAAGAAAAGGTGAATTGAATCTCACTCGATTCAAAGTTGAAAAATGATGAAGAGGAAAAAACTCGCGAGAGAATATGAAAACTTCTGAGTTTTGGGGAAAATGTTTTGATCTAAAATTTTAGATCATTTGGACCTACCAATATCCATATTGTCCAACCCGTTTTATCCATGGGTGAAGTTGGACATAGCTTATATTAACTTATTTGTATATGAACTTGTCCATAACCGGTCTATAATATATTGGACATGGACAATCTATGGTCTGTCCGTCTATTTTGACAAACTTAGAAATAATTCGTTCCGGTTCAGAAGTTTGAGCAAATTATGACTATGATCAAAATATCGAAATACTAAGGAGATAGCTATGCTTGACTGTACAAAGACAAACTTTGATCGGCTGATAGTCAAGATTGGGATTGTTGGTTAAATCTTGTGATTACCGAACCACTAAATAGATTCAAGCTTAATTGATGACAATTGGTTTAGCTTTTAAAACTTGTTCTTCTTCGCATCAATAAAAAGTGTTACATATTTTGTTAAGCTAACCAAAAGGTTGTTACGCGGTTAAAATCAAGAAAAATAAGAGAGAAAAAAGAGAGTTTTTATACTCTACGTTTTGAAATAACTGGTTTTAAATTTTTTCACACATATTAGAAAATTTACATTTTCTATAATAGGAGCAATAAATATTCAAAACCAACCAATAAAAAGTTATTATAATTATTCTATTAGTCAGAAAAGTCAAATGCATTTAATTTATTAAAAACCTAAAGAGAAAATTTATCTATGAAACAAAACAAAATTCTAAAAATATAATTAAAAAAACGGAGGGAGTAATTTATATACATGTTCATGAACTTTCTTGTATTTTCTTGTACATTAAATCACAGTATTTTTATTGCTTATGCTGTCAAATCTAGGGGTGTATATTTCTGATACGGGTCGGATAATAGCAAATATGGGTACGAATACGAGTTCTTGGGTATACAAATTTATATCCAGAAGATACCCATAAAAGTATGGATCGGGTAATCGCGGGTAAAGTTCGGGTAGTAAAAACTGATATCCACAAATACTCAAACTTGTAATATATATATATGAAAATGTGAATAATTTAAATAATATGAATAAAATTCATAATTTTTTAAAACTATTATTTATTTTATTCATTATTTCTTATAATTTTTTTATAATTTTCGTAAATCATCACAATAAACGTAAATAGAATATTACATTGTAATATCTGCTAGATTTTATATTTTGTAAAATCATAAAATATTTCGATTTATATAGATATTCTAATAATATTATTAATCTTATAGCATATTATTAATTTTTAAGTATTAAAATAGGTAATTCGAATACCCTATTAATTATTTTTATCCTGTCTTTACTTTATTTATACCCGTTTTAAGAAAAATTCTTGACTTAAACGGATAATTATCAATACTCGTATCCAATTCTTATCTGTAAATATGAGTTGGGTACGTGTTGGGTCGAGTTACCCGATGCGAAATGGACAGACCTAGTCAAATCTCAAAGAACATAACCGTTAATTATAGATTATCAAATCGTTTCTGTTGTTTATCTTTTTTCATTTTTCTATTATCGTCAAATAAAAGACTGGATATATTTATATTTATGAGTAATTGAAATAAGTTGATTTCATAACATATATTTATCAAATCCTGCTCTGCACCTAACAACTCATGTTAGTGACTTAATTCATCCTCTCACTAATCGATGGAATCTTGACAGAATCTCAGAGTGGATTCATATTGATGATGTTCCACTAATTACTGCAATTCGACTTCCTTTGAATAAAAGCATTGATTGTATTGGTTGGGCACACACGCAAGATGGCTATTACTCGGTGAAAACTGGTTATCACCTTGCTGCAGATTTAAGTAATACGATGCTTTCTCAAACATCTTCTAATTCTGTTGAAGACTGCAAAAAACAACTCTGGAAACTCCCAATCATGCCGCGTATTAAACATTTTCTGTGGAAAACATGTATGAATATTTTAGCTACTAAGGCCGAACTGTTTCGACGACACATCATCCGGGATAATAGATGTCTCCATTGTTCTCAACCTGAAACTTTGAATCACTTATTTTTTCAGTGTCCCCGGGTTTTACAACTTTGGAATAATGGAATTATTCCAAATTTTTCACCTAGCGATTCTCTTACTGATTACATTTCTAACTTCATCAGATGTTTGGAATTTACAGCCAATGCTACTTGCTCTCTACGGGATAAACTTCTCCCTTGGTTTTTGCTTTGGTATATTTGGAAGAACCGCAATTTGGAAGTGTATCAACACAGGCGATTTGTTTCAAGTTCTGTTTTTCAAACTGCTCTTCTGGAAACAGAGGCTTGGATTGAAGCTAATCATCAATCACCGACTACCTCCATTGACACAAGATCACATCATTGGCAAAAACCACAACCATTTTGGCTTAAATGCAACTATGATGCATCATTTCATAATACCAATTCTCCTTCCACAGCCGGATGGCTAATTCGTGATTCAAATGGCTTGTTTTGGTCAGCCGGCCAAGCAACAGGACGGGTGGTACAGTCTGCTATAGAGGCGGAGGCTCAGGGTTTACTCATGGCTTTGCAACATGCTTGGAGCTTAGGGTATAAACGAATTTGCTTTGAAGGAGATAACAAGATATTGGTAGATGCTGTTAACGGCAAGGCAATCATATTCAAATTGGGTAATTGGATAAGGGATATTTTAACTTGGATCCGTAAGTTTGATGACATAACTTTTGCTTGGACTCCTCGAGAATCGAATGTTCCAGCACACAATCTTGCACAAGATCAACAAACTTCACATTCAGTTTTTTCATCGCATTTTACTATCCCTGATTGTAATTCTGATTCTTGCAATATTGACAATGTAATTCCTCAGCTTTAATTAATAAAGTTTTTTTGTGTTAAAAAAAAAAAACATATATTAGGTCTTGCCCATTATAGGCAACATAATACTTATCGCGATTTTAATTTTGTAAATATGTGGTTCCCAATTTGATTTACAAAACTATTTAGTTGATATAATGCATGCTGGAGAAAAAAAACGAATCTTGGTTTATGTAAGAAAGAGACGTTCGAATATGGTTCTGTTTTAGTTATGAATTTGAAAAATAGACGGAAAGAATCAAAAGTCGTACTTGTTGTATATTTATTCAACTATTCATTTTATTTTGAGTTTGGTATGTTTGTGACCACATGCTATGCAATTGATATTTACCTGTTTCTTGCTTGACTACCATAATGGAATAAAAATAGAATTATAGAGAATATAACTTCACATGTATCATACGTGCAGGTTTAAAATTTTCAAGTTTAACTATTTTATTTAACGGGTTTATTTATTACGTTTCATAAGAAGATGTTCCAAGTTTGTATGATAAGTTTTTCATTAGTGATTATTATTTATTTAATAAGATAACCCAAATTATTTCAAATAAAAATATGAATTTTTTTATAAAAAAAGTTATTATAATCAACAATAGTTCCATAAAACATATATAATCTTTTGTCAACTGATATTATAATTTGATTATCACAATATATTTTAGATCATGTTGGATCAAAATTCTTTTTTTATATTTATCATTAGCTATAGTAAAACTCAACAATTTAGTTATATAAATAGATGCAAAATAATAATAACAAAAACTATATAACTATATATATAATAAATAATAAATTTAAAATAAAATATGAATAATACGAATTGATTATATATATTTTTCTTGCAGATTAAATACTAGTAAAACAACAAAGGCAACACCAACTTTTCAGTGTCACGTGAAAGCCACCATATTGACCTGAATTAAACATGTATTAATGTTTTTTATTATTTTTTTGTTGTAACAGACCATGTACTAATTTTTACTTTATTAAAAAGCCTTTTAAAATGAAGTTACGATTTTCAAAAGATGTTAGATATTGTAATCTGTAACTGGTTATATCTTAGTATGTTAAAATGATCTTATAATAAGAAAATATCTTCTCGTGTAAAGATATAATATGAAGCTAGTAATTAATTTTAAAATAAATTAAATAGAACATATTTTGCTTTCTTAATTGGAAAAAAAAAAAAAAAAAACTTATGTGTAGATGTGACAAAAAAAAACTGAATATTCTAAGTTGCTTAAAAACTGTTTATCCCAAATTCTGTATGAGAAATTACTGACATTGTCAATTGTCATATTTTGTTAAAATGACGACACTTTGTCCTTTCACATACAATACCATTACCATATCATTTTGTTTTTTTTTTCCTCTATTACCTCAGTCAAATGGTTGAATAGTGATGCGTTTTGAATTTTGCAGATTGACTTTTAGTATGTGACATCTAATTTAGCCATAAAAAATTCTTAGTTTCTTAATGACATATAACAAGGTTGTATGGGTTTAATTAAAAATTACCCTCCATTTGAAAAAACTTTAGTAGCATAGTGATTATTATTGTACTACATAAACTCCAAAAGATCATTTTCTTTTTGCTTTTCTTTCTTGTGTAGTACTGATGTGAACGTGTGGTACATAAGTACCCAAGAAGACTCCATTATTATATCTAAGTTTTCTTCTTCATCTCTACTGCTTTGTAATCTTGAATAGTCACCAAATTCAAACCTACTATTAACATTTTTTTGGCTAAATTCTTTGGTCTTCACATCATGTAAGCATTTAATGTTATAAAGTCTTTAAGTTTCTTTTATCTCTTTGGGAAATGGGAGTGTGGACTTCTTGTGTGCCTCTTTCATTCTTCAATTCATAAGAACACAAATCAAAATTGTGGTTTTTATTACATCAAGAAGTCTAATATTCTATTACTTCTTAGTAATGAATTAATTCTCTATTGTATTTTTGGTTAAACCCAAACCGTTATATCGGTTTGTATGAACAACATATGTAGTTTCTTACGCCATTTGGTAAATCAATCAAAAACAATTTATCTTTCACTCTTTCTCAAACGTTCATTGAATCCGAAATGATCTTTCTTCCTTAGACATTTATTTATCGTTTCTTCGAGTTTTTTGGTGAGTTTATTGGTTTCCTGTAACAGATCTGTTTTATTCCCAAAAGCAAAAAACACATTTTGTTACTGTTGTAAGATTAACGGAAGATTCTTGAGTATAATCCAAAGTGATCACAAAATAGATAATTTGCGTCACTTTGATTTGATTCTATGTGTTTTTTTTAACTTTACAGATTAAAATACTCTCTAGCTTTACCTTTTTTGGCAGATGGCTAATTAATTGTTGTTGTTGTTGTTGTTGTTCTAATTATTAGATTGGGCGTGAAAAGCAAGAAAAAACACTAGACTCTGTTTTAAAATCCTCAGAATCGGATTGATCCTAAAGAGGTACTTTATTTTGTTGTTGTTATATGTATGTTTCAAGTAAGATTTTGATTGATAATAATTATTGTCCTTTTAGACTTTAAAGAAGAAGTTGTGTAGAAAGATGAGGAGCTCGTTGATGATGGAGAGAGAGGTAGAGAGAGAAGAAAGAGATGACTTAGAAGAGACGCAAAACGAAGCAGATGATTTTAGGTCAATTCCTCCTTGGAAAAGTCAAATCACTTTAAGAGGAATCGTTGCAAGTTTGATCATTGGTGTTATCTATAGTGTGATTGTGATGAAGCTAAATCTAACCACTGGTTTAGTCCCTAACTTAAACGTCTCAGCAGCACTTTTAGCGTTTGTGTTCCTTAGAAGCTGGACCAAGTTACTCACCAAAGCAGGGATTGTAACTAAACCTTTCACTAAACAAGAGAACACTGTTGTTCAAACATGTGCTGTTGCTTGTTACAGCATCGCTGTTGGAGGTAAAATTGGTGGACTTTTGACCATTTATTTGGGGTTGGATGCAGATGACTTGAGCTTGTGTTATGTTTGAATTTGTAGGTGGGTTTGGTTCATACCTTCTTGGTCTGAACAGAAACACTTATGAACAATCAGGAACTCACATTGAAGGGAATAGTCTGGGAAGCACGAAAGAGCCAGGGATCGGTTGGATGACTGCTTTCTTGTTCTTTACTTGCTTTGTTGGTCTATTGGCATTAGTTCCTCTAAGAAAGGTAGAGACTTTATATTATAAATAAATAATCTCATATCGGAAAAACATAGACTAATATATAAGGAATTTGAACCAATCCACTCATTGCCAATTGGTTTTGAGTTGAAAGTCTGTAATCCTAACATAGTATCAAAGCTCGATTCGATCCACGGTCTGATCGCAATTGGTCCTGCGAGTCTTACCCAAACAAATCGAGATTAATGGCTAACAAGACCTAGTATCTCGACAGGGCGATAAAATGTTCCACATTAGAAACACAAAAAGAACAAAGACTAATATATAAAAAATATGGGTCAATCCACTCATTGTCAATTGGTTTTAAGTTGGAAGCCATAATGCTAATACTTTGAGCTTAATATGAGACTATAAATTCGGGCTAATTATGGTTTGTTTTGTTGAACAGATCATGATCATAGACTACAAGCTGACATATCCAAGTGGAACAGCAACCGCGGTTTTAATCAATGGTTTCCACACTCCTAAAGGCAACAAAATGGCCAAGTATTAACCTCATTCTCTTGCTATCTTTCTGCTGATGCTTCTCAAGGTCTTGAAATTGAAGAAAGCTCTGTTTGTTTTCTATGCAGAAAACAAGTGTTTGGATTTGTGAAGTACTTCTCATTTAGCTTCATTTGGGCTTTCTTCCAGTGGTTCTTCTCCGGAGGTCCAGAATGCGGATTCATTCAGTTTCCAACTTTTGGATTAGAAGCTTGGAAGAACTCGTGAGTACTAATTTAGTATGTATGTGTATATCAAGTTATCAACTAACTAAAAAACAGAATCTTGATGATTTTCTAAATAAACATGACAGATTCTACTTCGACTTTAGTATGACATACATAGGAGCAGGAATGATATGTTCCTACATTGTCAACTTATCTTTGTTATTCGGCGCAATTGTGTCTTGGGGAATAATGTGGCCTCTCATTAAAGGTCTTAGCGGAGATTGGTACCCATCAACTCTACCTCAAAGCAGCATGAAGAGTCTCAATGGTTACAAAGTGTTTATATCAATCTCCTTAATCCTTGGAGACGGTCTTTACCATTTCATCAAGATACTTCTTTTCACAGCAAGAAACATTTACTCCAAGCTCAACAACCCTCACTCTGCCAAATCTGGTAAGCATCATACTTTCAAACAGAGTCGATCTTCAGATCAAGCATGAGTTTGTGGTCCATTTTTATTTTCAAAATTTTAGTTTAAGAAACCAACCTATTTTTTCATTTAAGATTGCGGCCTTTAAAATCTCATGATCGATACTGCTTTTAAGGTCTATTAAAAATGATAGATACTTATATTCGAATGTAAATTGCAGATTCAGAGAAAGAGGAACATTCTATAGCAAATCTTAAAAGAGATGAGATCTTTGTAAGAGATAGCATTCCTCTATGGGTTGCAGCTGTTGGATATGCATCGTTTTCTATTGTATCGATCATTGCGATCCCTCTAATGTTCCCTGAGCTCAAATGGTACTTCATAGTTGTAGCTTATATGTTAGCTCCATCGTTAGGTTTCAGTAATGCCTATGGAGCAGGACTTACAGATATGAACATGGCTTATAACTATGGTAAAGTCGCTCTCTTCATCTTAGCCGCTATGGCAGGGAAACAAAACGGTGTAGTCGCTGGACTTGTCGGTTGCGGATTGATAAAATCGATTGTCTCAATTTCTTCTGACCTAATGCACGATTTCAAGACAGGACATTTGACGCTAACTTCGCCAAGATCAATGCTTGTGAGCCAAGCAATAGGTACGGCGATTGGTTGTGTGGTGGCTCCTCTCACATTCTTTCTGTTTTACAAAGCTTTCGATGTCGGAAACCCTGATGGAGAGTACAAAGCACCGTATGCTTTGGTGTATAGAAACATGGCGATTCTTGGAGTTGAAGGTTTCTCTGCTTTGCCTCAACATTGTCTTCAGCTTTGCTATGGGTTTTTCGCATTTGCCGTGGCGGCTAATCTAGTTAGGGATTTGTCGCCGGAGAAGATAGGGAAGTGGGTGCCACTGCCGATGGCTATGGCGGTTCCGTTTCTAGTAGGAGGCTATTTTGCTATTGATATGTGTATTGGGAGTTTGATAGTGTTTGCTTGGAATATGAGGGATAGGGTTAAAGCCGGTTTAATGGTACCGGCGGTTGCTTCCGGTTTGATATGTGGGGATGGTCTTTGGATTTTGCCGTCTTCGATACTTGCTTTGGCCGGCGTCAAACCTCCCATTTGTATGAGTTTCATGCCTAGTAAATGATATCTTTTATATATATAATTATATACAGAAATAGGTTTTACGAGTTTACTTTTTTGTGTACCACTATAATTGTTAAAGAATCGTTATATAGAAGTCGCGGAAATAAAGAGTTTGACAAGTTATATGACTTAAATCAACAAGCTTACATGCATCAACATGTTATGTTCTTTTGTCATTGTTAAATGCATCAAAAATATATTAACATGTAAATTTATTTGACAATATTTTTGGATCACAATAGATCGGTGCAATAATTAAAATTTCATAAATATAAAAAATATATTCATATAATGAGTGATTAAATTCGATATTTGATATGTTAACAAGCTAACAGTGACGATAATAATTAGACTACTTGATCTTATCAAACAAATTAATTGATGCTTTTACGAAAGTAGCTAGCGGAGAAGTAATTATGATTAATGGAACAAGAATTGTTATGTATCGAAATATAAAAGGTTAAAGGTGGTGATGTAGTGATAGTGAGACAAATCAGATCGTTCCATAAAGTATGTGAAACATTCACTTAAGATCACGGATGTTCAATCTGGATATCGGTTCGAATTCAGTTCGGTTACTATATGAGAACCATATCTACTCTGGTTTAGTTCGATTTGAATACATTTGGTTTTCGATTCGATTTTTGGGTTATACGATTTTGACTAAAAGACCATATATATATATATATATTTAAACTTTTGATAAACATGTAGAAAACTTAATTAATTGGTAAATCAAATTTTTACTTATTTTATGTAAAAAATATGATAAATACATTATTCAGTAAGTTAGAAAAACAAGAATTATTATGGTTCCATAAAAGGTAACAGAAGTTTAGAAAATAATAAATAAATAAAAATAAAATTTATAATGACAAAAACATATAAATTATTGGACTTCTTTGTATTAATGTTAATCACCATTATTTATTGTCTTCTCATAATGCACATAAAATTATGTTCGCGATACTGATTTTTTAATAGTTTTTAGCAAAATATTAATCTATGTAGATTATTTAATTATATAAAAAATATTATATTATTTAAATATTAAAACTAAATAGCTAAATTACTAAGAAATAATTTTTTCCTATAGTTCGACATTAGTCTTTTTCTTTGTTTCTAGTAACCGGTAAGTCTATGTAGACTATATAAGTATACAATATATATTATATTATTTAAATGGAAAATTAAATTGTGTATTCCGAATAATTAGCATCACGTACACAAAACATCATGTACACACAACGTCGTGTACACATACGTCATGAAACTTATATTTTGTTTTGTGTCCAAATAAAAAAATAATGTTTGTTTATAGAGTACATAAAATATAAATTTTGGTATAATTTTTATTTTTTGAAAATATATATATTATCAACTAATTAAATTTAAAGATTGAAGATGAAAAATAAAAACATCACATTAACCAAGACATCAAAACCTCTCATTTTTTCTCTTTCTTCTTTCTAAGGGCAAAATGATTGTTGAAAGTGAAAGTACACCGAAAACAAAAAATACACTATAATATAAATATTTTACTTTTATGTACACTAAAGTGTAATTGTTTCTTCTTTAACCTAGTGTCAAGATGACGGAGAGAGAATTTTTTTTAGCTAGCCAATTCCTTTCTTACACGTAAGGGATTTTAGAGAAGTTTTAGAGTTTGTTATGCCAGAATTGATTCTAAGATATAATTTATCTTTTGAATTAATTACGATTTTTATTTTATTTTGAAAACCCATTTAGGATACCCTCTACAACCACATAGTGGAAATGGTCTTAGCAAACTTATAATAAGTTTATGTGTACAACGTAAGACCATCTCCATCCTGAGATGTTAAGAGTATATTCTAAGAGTATCTAAGAATTAAAAAAAAAAAAAAAACAAATGACATAATTATGCAGACCCAATTTTCAAATAAAGACTTTTAGGGCATTTCTATTAGGAGTTGTTCAATATGGGTTTCACAATATATGTATATGTGTAAGTATATAAAAATATTGTTAAATAATTATGGATATCTCAAAGAGAGGAGAAATCCACTCCAAAGTATCTCACATTTACTTATATATA
>OVBE01000661.1:0-46271 GCA_900406425.1 Iberis pinnata | reverse complement strand
ACTCAGATTATTTTGACCTCGTCCAGAAATATTGACTTTCAAGGACTGGTTTAACAACTTTCCATGTTCCTTTTCCTAGCATAGCAATCTTTCTTCACGTGTTCATCCTTCTTGCAGTACCAGCAAATAAGTTTTGTCTTGGACTTTGATCTTGATTTGCTTTTGTTTCCTTTGCAGTTGTTATTGCTTTCCCTCTTTTCTGGTCTTCCTCTTACAACATATGCTTCTCCCTCTTTATGGTTTGTTGTTGTTTCCTTTAATTCCATCTCCTTTGATCTTTCTGCAGCTACAACTTCTTCCAGAGTTAGAGTTTCTCTCCCATATTTTAATGTCTCCTTCAGATAGTTGTACTGAGTTGGTAAGGAGCTGAGAAGTAAGATAGCCTGAACTTCTCCAGAAACTGTTACATTTACAGTAGCCATATCTGCTACAACCTTCAAGAAATCATCAACATTTTCATCATTATATTTTGAATATGACATCCTAAATGTGTAAAATTTATGTTGCAAATAGATTCTATTAGAAAGTGTTTTGGATAGATGCAACCTTTCCAATGTTGACCATGTTGAGGCTGCAGTTGTACATGATTCGATTTTACTCAGTATTTGATCTCCAACATTAAGTATGATGAGATTCATGGTCTTCTCACAACGTTCCAGTCTCTCTGATTCTTCTTTCTTCAGCCTTTCTTGATATGCGTCTTAATATTCATCCTTTCTGATTTCTGATACATGTTCTGTTCCAATTCTTTCTTGAAGAACATCTTTCAAACCTAACACAAAAAGATTCGCCAACATCCTTTTCTTCCACATTGAGAAGTCGCCTTTACCATCAAATCACTCCACCTCAATACGAGTATTCGCCATTGATGCTTCAACCTGATGCTCTGATACCACTTTGTTAGGATCTTAATCCCTCTGATTCACACCAATTTGACGAATACACACTCACTCTCTCACTCTGTTTTCTTTGATTGAATGAGATATGCAAAGAATGTAAAGCAAATTCAAGAACACACAAGAAATTGCTAACCCAGAGTTCGCATAAGCTACTCTATGGGGCTTGGCAATACAAGCAAAAATATACTATCACTAAGCAGCACAAATCCGTGTGCTTCTTTTTATCTTACTTACAAGCTTAGCTCTAAGTTCCCTTTTGTAGACTAGATACAAAGAAGAGACTGGATCTAAAATGGAGCTAACAACCCGTAACTACCACAACAAAAACTAACCACCTCATAACTGCAAAAAATCACCAGCTCAATCTCGGATTCTTCTTCACTTGTCAATAAGAAGACAATGGCTTCTAGATGAACACCAAGATCTCAATAACCAAACTTGGTTACCCCCTGAATCTCACCAAACCATAATCAAATCTAACTTAAATCAGACCAATCTAAATCAGATTCAACCAATTGTTATATCACCTGAAATTAACACATCTTTGTTGCTCTCTCAATCTTGAAGTCTTTTTTAGGAGAATACCTACTCAATCGAAAATTTTAGTAATGTATAATTTCAAGGTAAAAAACTGAATATATATTTGATATCTAAAAATATGTAGTAAAATAATTTTTTCTTACTTATAAACGTATTCTTATAAATTTGTAAAAGCACAAATACTTGGATATAATGGGGCATTCTTCTAAACACGTTAGAGCATATCCAACAATGAGTTCTTAAGAGTTCCTTAGAAATATAATATTAATAAACATTAGTAAAGGAAGAGAGAAATATTAGAATTGGTTCTTGTTTAAGAGATTTTAGACCATGTGCAACAATGAATCTTAAGTGGTTCTTATTGATTTCTTAAACAAAAAAGTTAATAAAAATTGGAAAAATTAAGTTTAACAAACCAAGAGTCGAATCTTTATGAATAATTTTCGGATCTGCTTAAGAAACGCCAGGTGTCAAGAAATCATTGGCTGACCAAAAAAAGAAAGAAAATAAATCGCAAACAACACTTTTCTCATGTTTGAAGGCGATGAAGCAGGCGATTGACGATCGAAGAGTCGCACCTTCTCGGCGAGATTTTCCGGTGAAATCAAGTCTAGAAAGATTGAAGACATCAAGTAAGTGTCGCTTTCTTCTATTTTGCATGTATTCGGTGTGAAAGTAGGGTTTATGTTTGATTTGATTTCGATTTGGGGAAAAATGATCAGAAATCGTTTCTGATAAGTTTTGTTTGATAGTTTTGATTTAGGAATTATTGTATTTTTTTTTTGTTTGTTTGTGTTGATTCATGTATAATTTGTTTGTTGGTTTGGATTTGGATTTCACCTAAATATGATCAAATTTTTTGCTCAATTTCAGGAACTTGGATTTGGGTGTGCTTAAAGGCAACAATTCATAAGTTTGGATCATCTACTGTAAATGGTATATGTAAGTAAATTTATAAACTACTTTATGACATATTCTCATCTTGATTATTTGTATGTTTGTGATTTTAGAACTATGATCATTGTGTCTTGAGTTTTTTTCTTATCATTATGTGTTTGGTTCTGAGAATTATAATGATTCTGATAGTGTCTTTAGTCTTCTAGTTAAGTGGTTGTTGTGACAAAGACAAACAGAGAGTGTGAAGTGAGTTAATTTGGATTTGATTGTAGTAAGTTGGTTGTTAGTGTGATCAATGCTAGTTGATGTACTTATCACAAACTATATTTAATGCTAAGCTAACCATAAACATTTTTAAAACCTATTGAAAAATTCTAAAACATATTCTAAACTCTTCAATCTTCAACATTCTATAAACTTTTGAATCTTCAATCTTCACCTTGTCTTAAACTCATGGATCCATTGTATGGATCTTCAAACTTTCTGGCCCTTTTAAACAACCAAAAAGGAACCCATATCCCTATGGGTTCTATTCCTCAATATGATGAACTTCAAACTCCTGAAGTTCTGGTGACACCTACTGAGAAGAGGAGGGAATGAAGCCCTACTGAAGATGTGATGTGTTCAGCTTGGTTAAACACGAGCAAAGACTCTGTTGTTGGTAATGAGAATAGGCTGAACACCTTCTGGAAATGAGTTTGTGTATACTTCAATGCTTCTCCTAAGCTCAAGGATTTCGAGAATAGAGAGGCTTCAACCTGCAAGCAGAGATGGCAGAAGATTAATGATGGTGTCAGCAAATTTGTAGGCTCCTATGAAGCTGCAACAAGGCACAAGAGTAATGGTATGAATGATGATGATATTCTTAGGAGTGCATATTCAATCTTCCTTCAAGATCACAAGGCCAAGTTTAACTTAGAACATGCTTGGTTAGAACTTAGGCATGACCAAAAACGGTGTGCTTCCTTTGCTGGAAATGGTGATGGACAATCAAAGAGAAGGAGAGTAGATGATCAAGAAGCAATCTCCAATTTTCTAGAGACAGAGTCAGTTCAACCAAGATATGAAGGTGTTAAGGCAGCAAAAGCAATAGGAAAGAAGAAGTGTAATAGGACAGTGGTATCAAAATCAAGTGAGTTCTTTCACAGCATGTGGGTTGTGAAAGAGAAGGATTTAGCCTTGAAAAGGGATCTTGGAAAGCATAAACTCCTAGAAAGTCTGCTTTCAAAAAAAAAAAAAAACCATTAACAGAGCTTGATAGTAAGTTGAAGGACAAGCTCATCAATGAGATGCTCAATGAGTAGTTTGTGTCCCTGTTTCAAATTTGTGTTTAAGTATCTATTGGTTTATGTTTTAAGTCCATGTATTAAGTATTATGTTATGTGTGTTTGATTCAAATTTGTTCTTTTATTTTGAATGAACTATTATCTGTTTTTAATAAGAAAAGAATATGTTATGTGGAAGTAACAATATGTGTTATGTTTCTGTTTTTACTAAGATAAGAATCTGATATGAAATAAGAAACAATTTGTGTTATGTTTCTGTTTTTACTTAGACAAGAATCTGATATAAAATAAGAAACACATTGTGTTATGTTTCTGTTTTTACTAAGAAAAGAATCTGATAACAAATAAGAAACAAATTGTGTTCTGGTTCTGTTTAGTGTCAAAACATTCTGGTTCTGTTTTGTGTTGAAGTACTGGTTATGTTTCAGGTTAAGTGTTTGGTTCTGTTTTGGTCATGCTTATGGTTTTTAATAAATGTGTTTGTGTTTAATATGTGTACAAGATTAATGGTTGTGTTTGTGTTCTGTTTTAACATATGGTTGTGTTTGTGTATAATGTTCTAGTTTTTAATAAATGTGTTTGTGTTTAAGTATTGGTTCTGTTTCAGGTTAAGTGTTTGGTTCTGTTTTGGTCATGCTTCTGGTTTTTAATAGATGTGTTTGTGTTCTGGTTTGTGTTTAATATATGTGTACAAGATTAATAGTTGTTTTGTGTTCTGGTTTTAATATATGGTTGTGTTTGTGTATATTGTTCTGGTTTTTAATAAATGTGTTTGTGTTCTGGTTCTTTTTTCAGGTCACAGACATGTTAAAGAGGAGGATTGGTGTCAAGTATTAGAGTCACGAACATATTAAAGATAAGGAGGACATGTTTAGTGTTAAATTTGTGAACAGTTTGTGTCAAGTTTGTGTCTTGTTGTTGTATGATACATGTTTTCTTTAGGTGTCGGATAGTGGTTGTGTATGCTATTTGTGTTTGTCTTTAAGTGTCAAGTTTGTGTCTTGTTGTTATTTTTTAGTGTCACAAGCTTATGTATTGTCACATATTGTTGTTGTATATGCTAGTTGTGTTTGTGTTCTTATGTGTCATGGTATTGTTGTTAGTTTTTAGTGTCACAAGGTAATGTAATATCACATATTGTGTCTTGATATTTTTTAGAGTTTATAAATTGAATACAATTTGCTTCATTCCTCTCTAATATTGAAATTGCTTGAGACATTCCTCACAAGTTCAATCAAATTGAATCTTACTAAACGGTTTTAATTATTATTAAAAAAGCATACACAAACACTTTATACTCCTTATTCTTCTACTTCTCAAGATCAAATTTTTGATGAAGAATTTGATCAAGCTTTTGATGAAAATTTTTATAACACTTTTGATGAAGAATTTGATCAAGCTTTTGATAATATCCTCAATGCTCATCTATACTCAAATACAAAGAATCGCCAATACATAGAAAAAAAATCGACAGTAAGGCCATAACCGTTTATGGAACGATTATTTTAGTGATGATGCAACATATCCACCCACTATATTCCGACGACGGTTCAGAATGAACAAGAGATTGTTCATGAAAAAAGTTGACCGTCTAGCAAATTAATTTTTATTTTTTCAACAACGAAGAGATGCTACTGGAAGATTAGGTCTCTCCGGACTACAAAAATGTACGGCGGCAATTCGTATTATGGCTTATGGTTGTGCGAGTGATATGGTTGACGAATATCTACGGCTTGGTGCAAGTACTGCCCTTTCATGTTTAGAGAAATTTGTCGACAAAATCATATCTTTGTTCTGAGATGAATACCTAAGACGACCGACACCCGATGATCTGGAACGGTTAATACATGTCGGAGAAGCTTGAGGATTTCCCGGGATGATAGGGAGAATTTATTGTATGCATTGAGAGTGGAAAAATTTTCCCACCACTTAGAAGGGACAATATATTCGTGGTTCCGAAAAACCAACTATAGTCCTAGAAGTCGTAGTTTCACATGACCTTTGGATTTGGCACACTTTTTTCGGTCCACCAGGTACGTTAAATGATATCAATGTTCCTGATCGCTCACCGGTATTTGATGATATTTTAAATGGTCGCGCCCCAAAATTTAGTTACATTGTAAATGGTCACGAATATCGATTGACTTACTACCTAACTAATGGTATTTATCCGAAATGAACAACATTTATCCAATTAATTACACTTCCAAAAGATCCGAAAGTATTATTATTTTCTACAACTCAAGAATCTGTTCGAAAAGATGTTGAACGTGCTTTTGGAGTTTTGCAAGCTCGGTTTGCCATCATCAAAAATTTGGCTCTTATTTGGGACAAGATAAAGATTGAGAAGATAATGAGAGCATGTATCATACTACACAATATAATACTCATTTCAATTTATCAGAATTCAATCAAGAAGAAGGAAACGACAATGCACATGTTGATTATACGTGTTCAACGGATATACCTACCAATTTCGCCAATGTGATGGCAAATCGAAATCAAATTCGGGATAAAATAAAACATGAACAACTAAAAGCGGATTTGGTGGAACACATATGACAAAAATTCGGATCAAATTAAGATTACAACTTTCGTTTATCGTTGTTTAAATTTTCATATTTTCTTAATTATGTGCATTTCATTTATGTTTCACTTTTAATTATGTGTGATATTAAAATATAATGTATTAAGAACAAAAAAAATTTATGAATCTAAAATGGCTTAAGAATTCAAATGGTTTACATTTGAAATGTAAAAACATTTTTTTTTAAGAATCTCATGCTTCTTAACCATTGGAGGTAAAAAATTAAAAATCTAAACAAAATTTTTTTAATCATTAAATTGATTATTAAATTGCTTAAGAACCACTTAATGGTTCTAAGAGCAATATTATTGGTAGAACCCAATTTAAGGTTCTTTAGATTAATTTATTAATTTATTAAGGATTGGAGAAAAATTAAGAAACTTTACTTATTTTTGGGAATTAATGGTAGAACCAAGTGGTGGATCTTTACAATAAAATAAAATTTATGAAACTAACTAGTTAATGCATTAATATTTGAACATAAAACAAAAAATCGACATAGAACCGAAAGTTTTGGGTATTTTTTGGTATGTCGGTTCTGAAATACCTGAAACCGACATAGAACCGAATATTAGAAAAGTATCGATTGGGTATTCGAATTTGGGATCTGAATAACCGGAACCGAACCGAATACCCGAAAGCCCAACCCTACACAAAATCATGAATAAAAAAAAGTGGAACCGAACCGACCCGGAACCGACAAGAATCGAACCGAATATTAGAAAAATATCAATTGGGTATTCGAATTTAGGATCTGAAGAACTGGAACTGAAGCGAATACCCAAAAACCAAACCTTAGAAAAAATTATGAAAAAAAAACAACTAAAAAATTCACTAGACAAAAAAAAAACACTCGACCAAAAGAAAGAAAGAAAAAAATACACTACACAAAAAGAAAAAAACACTCGATCCAAAAAAAGAAAAAAAAATATATTCCTGCCAATCAGAATCCGCCACGTGGCGGTTTTGATACTTTCTAAAAGTTTCTAAACGAAGATGCGTATCTGTCTCTCTCCTCTTTTGTACATTTTTTTATTATTATTATTTTTTAAAGAAACTCTGAAGAAGCAGCGTTAATGCTGCTCTAACCATTGAACATGCTCTTAGAACTATTTCTAAAAGGGTTTCTTACACACGTAAGATTTATATTAGTGCAAATAATTTTTTATTAAAAAATAAAATTAAAATTGGAAACAATTATTATTTTATTTGAAGATACTCTTGTTGGGGTTTTAACCATTGAAGATGGTCTTATGTACTGCTCGAGCCAAGTTGTTAATATTTGGTAGTTCTTCAACTGAAATGTAAATGAATGAAAAATATTTGAAACTTCCTAATATATGAAGTCGTCTTTGAACGGTACGCTTACATGAGCGTGATCCACACTTCTCGGTTCTAAAAGTATCTCCAACTCTACTCTAAATCTTAAATTTAGAGTAAAGTGCACTCCAACTCAACTCTTAATCTCACTCTAAATTTAGAGCTTTCTCTTTTTTACTCTAAATTTAGAGTAACTCTAAATTTTACTCTAGAAAATTTGAACTATTTTATTTAGAAAGTGATCCTTTATTGTTATGTCTTGTTATTTTGTTGCTAAATTAATTTAAAAAACAAAAACAAAATAACACAATAATATACATGATATGATGACCACATGCCTAATTTTTCATAACATGATATTCGAGGATGAGCGTGATCTTAATGCCCCAATTGAAATTGGAAGAGAAGTTCCACCCATAGAGGTTGAAACAACAAAGAATGAAAGTATTCGTTTTCAAGAGTTTCTTAATCGATTTAGAAAAATCAAAGTTAAAATAGCTCATATTTTACTCCGAAATGCGTTAATTGATCATTTGTGAAAAATATACTAATTAAAAATATAGGGTGCAATTCACTATTAGTAATAAAGTACATATAAAAAAAAATTTAGAGTAAGATTTAGAGTTATGAGTTGGAGTAAAAACCAGTTTAGAGTTACTATCAATTTAGAGTAACCCTAAGTTTATAATAAAATTTTTAAATAGAGTTAGAGATGGTCTAACTATACTTTTTTTAGTCAGTTTTTACGTTAATATGTTTTAAGACTCTTTAGTATGTGGAGGAACTTTAATTTTTAACTATTCCAATTAATTAAGTTGGATTATAAAGTTTTTCTCTGTTTCAAATTAAATGTCTGTTTTAAATTTTAGATTTTGTTTCATCATATGTCATTTTGATTTTTCAATGCAACTATTCTGATCAAATTTTCAGTTCTCTCTATACTAGTATAATAAAAGTCAACATAATATATTAATCAAAGATAAAACAGAAATTAATTTATTTTTGATAAAAGTATTATATTTATTTTTCTCTAGAATTTAGTTGTTAGTTAGATTATTCCTCCTATTTTTATGACACATAAAATAACCAAAGTATTGTAGCCTTACATAAAACAACACAATATACTAAATTTTCTTTTCACTAACGTTTTTCAATCTCTTAGCAAATAAAAATTTCGAGATAATAACCCTTTTAAGGGAAGGACACATGAGATGAAACATAATACAGTTTTAGAAATACTTGAACCATAGTCCCTTAAATCAAAGTTTTCAAAGGTTTTATCTTTGTTTTTCTTTACCCAAATTTTTTAAAAAAAGACTTCGCATGCCAAACGCTGCGCTTTAATTAAAAAAACAGGTGAAATATTGTTATTCTACTCTGAAGTTTATGGCGCGTGTTTCTCAGAAGTCTTATATGCACAAAAAACGCTGCGTTTTGATGAAGATTGATTAATAAAAATTAAATGTGCGGTGAGCGTGGATCGAACACGCGACCTTCAGATCTTCAGTCTGACGCTCTCCCAACTGAGCTATCCCCGCTTTTTGTTTTACTATTTAAAAAGACTTATATTATTCCAACACATTGTGTATCGCAATATAATTTGTCTGATAAACTAGAGCTTTGAGTTTCGGAAAGCAAACTCAGACGATGGCTTCGATCCCACAGATTATCCTTTGTAACTTGTCAATACACGATGGCTTCAACAAAGAATCTAGAAGTAGATTACAATCAAAAGGACTGAGCTTGGGTCCTTCTCTGCTCCAAAACAAATTGATATTGAGAGCTAGCTTGATTGAGCTCAAACAGAGACACACAGATAGACGGCGATTCATGTGTCGGCGAGAAATCGGAATTCCGACGAGCGAGAAAACTCTTAACCGGAGAAGACGGGTAGTTAAGGTTAGTTGTAACAAGGGTTTAGGGTTTAACGGCGGAGATAACAAAGGAAATGGAAGAATCCTAGGAAACCTTGCTTTGGCTATTGGACTGACTTATCTCTCTATGACTGGTCAACTTGGTTGGGTTTTGGATGCTATTGTATCCGTCTGGGTAATTACTCTATCTAATTCTACTTTATTGTTTTTGGGAAATTGGCGTTTTGGCTAACTAAACATTCTTACAATCTGTAGCTGATTGTGGTGATTGTTCCAATTTTGGGTTTGGGAGCTTTTCTGTGGTGGGCACAACGAGATATTGTACAGAGCAATGTAACTCTTCTTGTCTCTTTACCTTATTACATCATTTTTCAAGAATTTGCAGAGGCTTTGAGTTTAATCATATCTCTTTGTGATCACTATTAACATGAATGCTATTTTGAGATTGTTCATCCATCTTTACATTTTTGTGCAGTGTCCGAATTGTGGAAACGAATTTCAGATATTCAAGTAAGGATACAACAAGAACCTATCCTTTAATTTCCCTGAATTTTCTGACTAATTATCGAGAATCTTTGCAGGTCATCCCTTGATGATGAAGTGCAGCTTTGTCCTTTCTGCACTCAGCCATTCTCAGGTATAAAGATGAATTCTCCACCTTTCGGTTTATCGAAGCTTGTCTCTTTTTCACTGTCATTAGCATTGTGTTTCTTTTTTACTTGGAAAGTGCAGTGGTAGATGATAAGTTTGTAAAGGAACCAGTGAATTTCTCCAACCAAACTAATTCTTTTGGACAAGACCTAAATGGGTTTTCTTCTGCTCCTAAGAAAGGTTTTTCTTTATACCAATATCTCTTGTGAATTTCTGAATTACTTCTGCGCAAATCAAGTACCAATATCTTTTGTGAATTCAATGGTGAGAAGAAATGTTTGATTGTGTAGGAAAAGGTTTCTCAACAGCAATCGTAGACATAGAAGCAGAAGTAACAGATGCAGACTGAAAATGCATAATATCCAGTAGACCGAGACAACAAACTTGTGCAGAGAGCTCATTGTTGGATATAGAAGTAATATAGAAATACGCATCGAGATGTATATATTTGCCTATTATTATTACATTTTTGGTATTGTTACTCGAATCGTTTATATGATGTGAGTACTTGGTAGTTCCTCATGTATGCATGTTTTATTTTCTTAGCTATCATTTGATAAATCCACAAAACATTAGAAACTTTTAGATGCCAATTCAGGGAGAAGTACACACTTGAAAAAACCCTTTTTTCTAAGAAACTCAAATTTGTTAACACGACAAAAGTAGACAAACGATTTTCCAAAACTTTTATATAGATTTACTAGTAGCTATAAACTAAAATCAATCATACAATTTCTTGGCTGAAAGAGTTCTGAGGGTTTTGGTAACGTTCTTTGAAGCTTTCTCTGAGTACTTCTCGTTCAAAGCTATAGCTTTAGCAGTGGCTTTCATCTTCCTTACATTCTTAGTTCTTTTCATCTGTTTTCCTTTCTTCAAGCTTGTCCTAGACGAAACAGGTAACATCATCAGAACCAAACAAAAACACAGTAACGAGGTACACACAGGCCAAAACTGTTATCTTCTAAATTTAGTACTAATGTGGAGACTTGAACTGATAACCACTAGAGTAATATGACAGTATCAAACTAGATCATTTTAATAAGTCTAGTTTCAACCTCAAAGAACCAGCACAGAGCAATTATCAATGGTAACTTCTAAATTCTAACAAAGAGAAACCGAACCAGAGATTTATATATATAAATCTAATCAGTTCACAAATGAATTTACCATAACTAACCAAACCACAAATCAATAAGTCATAATCAACAAACTAATAAAACTTGTGGTTAGCTTACAGGTTACGAGCACGAGTAGCTAGCTTCGCGTCTCCGATCTCCGTAGTGTCCATTGCTAACAAATTCAAAGAATAAAAGATAATATCAAACACCTGAAAGCTGAATCCAAAATTATAGACCTAGAATCCTAAGAAGAAGAAGAAACAAGTATGGGCCAGATCAAAACCAAGACGTGAATTTACCTTCAGGAGCAGCTTCGGAGACGCTTTTAGTCTCCGAGACGTCCATTGAAACGACGTCATCTCTCTTCTTCTTGCTCCTGCTCCTGCTCTTAGCCATGGCTTATTTCGGCTTCGGCTAGGGCAGACGACCAAGAGACTGAAACAAATCAGAATTTTTAGATTTCACCTAATGCTTCTATTTATTGGGCCTATAGTTTTTGTTAAAAGCCCATTTATCCACTAACAGATTTTTCTCGAGATATGTTTTTATTTTCCCGGGAAAAATGATTCTTTTATTTAAATTCTACTAATTTTCGTCTAATGTCTCTCTCATTCGAATTCGTTGGAATGTCTCTCTATATTAATTTTTTCGTTGGCGAAAATTCAGTTATTTTTGTTTGGCTATTTTTTACACTTTCTAAATCCTTCAATAAACCTCGATGTCTTTCTAAAATTAATGATGAGATAGATATTCTTAGTTTTTCTGAATTTTTGTTTTGGGTGTGTGAATTCTGAGGGCCGGCGAATTTACCGCCGTGTCGTGCCACATTGATAGCAAATTCAGTGGAGAGGAGATGTCGGAGTCTCTTCGCCGGCATGACACGTGCGTTAGATTCAAGGATAAATCATCGTCGCTTCCCCCTCGACCTCCTTACATGCCAAAGACGCCGTCGATTCGTCAATCGCTTCCGCCGAACTACCGTAATGCAATTAAGATCAAAGAGATAGAAGACAATGATTCTAGCAACTACTCAGACTCAGAGGAGCATATAAACATTGAGTATTTCCTCAACAATGTATATGCTTTGCTTCTTTTGTCTTCTTTCATTCAAATTTGAACTTGTAATTGTTGATTATTAACCGAGCTTCTGATTGATTACAGGAACTTTGTGTTTGGTGTCGGGTTGAGAATGGGAAGTGGGAATTGGGGAAGATACAGTCTACTTCTGGTGATTCAGCTTCTGTTATGTTATCAAGTAACAATGTAAGTTCTTTGACAATTTATGATGAATTTATGGGCTTAAATGGATAAGTATTTTATGAATTTTGTGTGTTCTAAGGTTGTGAATGTATCAATAGAAGAGATTCGTCCTACGAATCCAGACATTTTGGAAGGTGTTGAAGATCTTGTACAGCTTAGTTATTTGAATGAGCCATCGCTTCTTCACAACCTCAGGGTCAGATATTCACAAGACTTGATTTATGTGAGTATACTAGAAAACATTCTTGGTTTGTTTGATTTTCTTAGTCATTTAAGCTGTGTCTTTGTTTCTTAACACCATTTCATGTTTCTTGGTTATAGAGTAAAGCAGGGCCAGTTTTGATTGCAGTAAATCCGTTTAAGAGTGTTCAGATCTATGGAGACAATATTCTATCAGCCTATCAAAAGAAGGCTATGGATGCTCCTCATGTTTATGCAGTGGCAGATGCAGCTTATGATGAGATGATGAGAGGTAAGTGCAAGCATATTCTTTCACACTTTTTCTTTCTCCATGAAGCTGTTCCATTCCATGGTGTTAACATATCTATTGTCTGGTGTTTACATTCTAAATGTTTCTTTATGCAGAGGAGAAGAACCAATCGATTATTATAAGGTACAAGGTCTCCTATTCTAATGCTACTCGTAAACGTAAAACATTGATTTGATTTGTACATGTGAAGGTGGTTTCTGATGTTAAAATCTATACTTTTACTGAATATTATTACTATTTAGTGGAGAGAGCGGGGCTGGGAAAACCGAGACAGCAAAATATGCAATGCAGTACTTGGAAGCTCTTGGTGGAGGTAGCTTTGGGGTGGAAAATGAAATTCTAAAGACAAACTGTATACTTGAAGCTTTTGGGAATGCTAAAACATCAAGAAATGATAACTCTAGCCGATTCGTAAGTATTTCCCCTTCTTCAAAATACTACAATCATTCTGTAACTGTCACAGACTTTCTGTAAACCGGGAAGTGCTTTAGATTCAATAGTAAATCTGAATTGCTGCAGGGAAAACTGATGGAGATTCATTTTAGTACAGAAGGAAAGATATGTGGTGCCAAACTTGAAACTTGTAAGTAAGAACTAAACATTTGTATGAATATTTGTCACATTTGATTGACTATAGAGCTCTCATGTTTGTTTTGTTTCCTCTCCATGTTTGTGTAACGACTTGTGCTGAATGGCTTTAGTTCTTCTAGAAAAGGTATATTTGTTTCTGTTGAGAAGCTCTAGTCAGATTCCACTTGTTAATAGTTCATGGACTAATTATTAGTCTCTCTGGATCAGTCAAGAGTAGTTCAAGTGTCCAATGGCGAACGATCCTACCATATCTTTTATCAACTCTGTGCAGGGGCTTCACCAATTCTTAAAGGTAACATTTCAAACCGAAATATCTAAGAATTAATTCACGACAATATGCTAGATGTTGCTTGACCACCACTTTTATTACTTAATTTGCAGATAGATTAATGCTCAAAGCAGCAAGTGAATACAATTATTTGAACCATAGCAACTGCTTAACCATTGATCGCATTGATGATGCTCTAAAATTCCATAAACTGAAGGTAACTTTTTCTATTTCCAGTGCCTCCTTTTGTTTCCCATTGAACATTTGCTAGATCTCTGTGGTTTATTAATTTGTCAAAGATTCTGTTGTATTTATAGGAAGCTTTCAACATTGTTCAAATTCCTCAAGAAAATCAAGAACGTGTATTTGCACTACTTGCAGCTGTGTTATGGTTAGGGAATGTATCTTTTGAAGTCATTGACAATGAAAACCATGTAGAAGTTGTAGCAGATGAAGGTAGAGTTTATATCTACTGTCATTTATCATCTCGGATTAGTGGACTGGTTGTGAACTTACTACGATCTCTTGTTTCTCACAGCTGTCGCTAATGTAGCTATGTTAATGGGCTGCGACGCAAAAGATCTTATGGTTGTTTTGTCTACATGCAAGCTCCACGCTGGTAAAGATTGTATTGCTAAAAGATTGACACTGAGACAGGTTTGTTTAGTCACACACAACAATTGTAGTTTCTATAAACCTAAACGGTGATTCGTGAATTGCTTTGCCTTGTGAAATCATACAGGCAACTGATATGAGAGATTCCTTAGCGAAAATCATATACGCGAGTGTTTTCAATTGGCTTGTTGAACAAATAAATACATCTCTAGAAGTTGGTAACTTACGTACAGGAAGATCTATTAGTATACTTGATATATATGGGTTTGAGTCATTTAAGGTATGTAAATATGCTCAAGAGTTTCTTAGTCTTTGTTTCTTATGACAGTGTAATTAATAATGATCCTGTCTTTATGGTTTTTAGAATAATAGCTTCGAACAATTTTGCATAAACTATGCAAATGAAAGACTTCAGCAACATTTCAACCGACATCTATTTAAACTTGAACAAGAGGTGATTTTCTTTCTCTTACAACTAAGTTATATAAAGATGTGTTCTTCTCTTCATATGTTCCGCTGTTTCAGGAATATGAAAGGGATGGAATTGATTGGAAAAAGGTTGAATTTAAAGACAATCAAGATTGTTTAGATCTAATTGAGAAGGTAATCTATAGCATATGCCATCTTTAAAGTCATTTACTCTTGTTTCTTTCGCCACATGGAAAGAGATAGTATGATGTTTAACTAATAAACTCTGGTATATGGTTGCTAGTGCAGAAACCTATTGGTTTGGTATCATTACTCGATGAGGAATCAAATTTCCCAAAAGCTACTGATACAACGTTTGCCAACAAGCTTAAGCAACATTTGGAGTCTAACTGTTGTTTCAAGGGAGAGAGAGGTCAGGGTTTCAGAATTAGTCATTACGCCGGTGAGGTCAGTAACACTTAACTCTGCTTATTGAATATGAATAAATATCTCCTTGGGTAGTTGTGAGAGTTCTTTTGGTTGTGTTGTTAAATAGGTTCTCTATGATACAAATGGCTTCCTGGAGAAGAACAGAGATCCGCTACATGTTGATCTTGTCCAGCTTTTATCATCATGTAATTGTAAATTGCTGAACTTTTTTTCTACTGAGATGTTTCACAAGTCTCCAAAGGCTGCAACCTTATCAGACTCCATGAATCAAAGCGTGATTAAAAAGTTTAAGGTGAACAATCCTTGACTCTGCAATTGTCTAATTTGGTAAAACTCTTATGAACCTGAGTGAATCGTTGATATTTCTACTTACAGGGCCAACTTTTCAAGTTAATGGAAAAGTTAGAAGATACCACTCCTCATTTTATTCGATGCATAAAGCCAAATTCAAATCAGCTTCCTGGTCTTTATGAAGACAATCAAATTCTACAACAGCTTAAATGTTGTGGCGTTTTGGAGATTGTTAGAATATCAAGATCAGGATATCCAACTCGGTTAACACATCAAAAACTTGCAGTAAGGTGTGTGATCTCTTAATTCTTAGCTTTCCCGACACGCACTTTGTTGATAAATCGTCCTAATAAGCTTTCCTTCTTTGTCTTTGTTGGCTTGGTCATCGATTAGATATGGATTCCTATTACTGGACCCAAAATTTTTCCAGAATACACTTAGCACATCAAATACTATACTGACGCAATACAATGTTTCTCCTGAAATGTATCAAATTGGTTATAAGAAAATATACCTTAAAACTGGACAAGTAAGTTCTCTTTACCTGAAGATATTATATTGGTTCTCTGATCTTTCTACCATTATAACCGCGCATTATCTTTATATTTAATAGATTAGCGTCCTTGAGGAAAGAAGAAAACATGTTCTCCATAGCATACTTGGATTACAAAAGCATTGTCGTGGTTATAAGTCCCGCGTATACTTTCGCAATATGAAGAATGCAGTTGTGATACTTCAATCATGTAATCATCATTGACATATATGTTATTATTCTGTTGTTCTGTTGACTTCAATGGCTAATTAGCTTATTCTGTTGTTACAGATATCCGCGGTGAAACTGTCAGGAAAAACAACATTGTAGTGGAGAAATCGGTTATCTTTTGTTCAGCAATAACTGAAGAGCTTCAAGCAGTCATTCACTTGCAATCAGGTAAATAATCTTTATTAAGAACTTGTTTTTTTCCATCTTGCATAAGATCATCTTAACAGTTATTCACCTTTTATGTAGTGGTACGCGGATGGTTGGTTCGTAAACATAAAAATGATAGTATGCAACAGAAGAAACAATCACTCTTTGAGAAGAAAAAACAGAGAAGAATTTCTAGGAGATATATTACAAGAAACAAGGTAATTTTTTTTTGCCTTATTGTAATTTATGTATGTCTCTCTAAGTTTTCTACTTGGGAAACTAGATACTTTTTTTGTTTTGTTTAGGTCTTTCTTTTAGATCAGATTCAGGTCCAACCTTGGGCTATTTCAGATCTCCAGAGCCGGCTTCAAAAACTCGAAGCAGCTATAATACAGAAAGAAGATGAAAACAATGGCTTACGGAAGGAGTTGCAACGGTTGGAGAAAAAATGTTTAGAGCATGAAACAAGAATGAAAACAATGGAGGAAACATGGCAAAAGCAAATGTCGTCAATGCTGGTATATGAGCAAAGACTTATGAATTTCTTTAACCAAAACCCTTGAAAGATTGTGATGTTCAAATTCAAATATTCTCTTGTAGATGAGTCTTGGAGGTGCGTGTAAGGTCCTGGATCAAGACAAGACTGAAAATCACAGTAATGACTTAGAGGATACAAAGCATCCTACAAAAGAGATTGAGGACAGCTTGAATGATGTAAACAATCTTTCAATAGAGAATGATCAACGGAGAGTAGTATTTGATGAAGAGGTGAAGTGTCATGTGGAGGTAAAAGTGGAACCAGAACCAGAACCAGAACCAGACTCGATATCGAGCAAGAAGAAGCAGGAGGCAGAAGAAGAAGAACTATGGAGCATGAAGTTAAGAATTAAGAAGTGGAAGAAAGATTACAGAGCAAGACTAAGAGGGACAAAGGCAAGACTGCAGTTTAAGGGTGATAAAGCCATAAAGGTAGTCATCGGAAATGGTGGTGTAAGAAAAGCTCTTAAAATTAAGTAGATTTTGTTCTCTTGTCTTGTGACCAAATTAGTATTAGTTTTTAGAAAGAAAAGAAAAAAAACAGAAAATAGTTGCAATAAACGCTGTTCATAAAGCTCGTGTATCACTTGCTTGCTAATTTAGAACGACTAACAAACAGCAAGTGGTATAATGATGGTCACTTTTGTTTTGTTATTAAATCAGTGTGATCATTCGAAATACGAGTCCAATTTATCTTATTTCGAAAATACCATCAAACATTTTTCATCCAAAAATACAATTAAAACATTAATTTCTTTTCCAAAATCAGCAGTTTTTAATGTTTGAAATCTAATTTTTTAGTGTTTATTTTATTATTTTAGGATTACAATATAGTTTGTAGGGTTAAAAGATGGGTGACTTGCAAGAATAACAATGTGTAGGTGGATTATTAGGTGAATAACCGTATGAACATATTATTAGATTTTCATGCATAAATATACAACCAATATCTGATCTATACCTTGCTTCGCTCTCTCATTTTTTTTTTTAATTCCACCCCTTTCATTTTTTTAAAAAATTAATCGTTTCAATTCAAATTATCAAATCATAAACACTTACTTAAAAAAACATACATTTTTTTTTACATCTAACAACATTAAAATTATTCAAAATAGACTTATATGTTATAATATAGTGAATAGTGACCTAAACTCTAGAATATAAACTCTAAACCCCAAACACGAAAAATATAAACTCTAAACAAAAAATATAAAGTCTAAACACAAAATATAAAGTCTAAACCCAAAATATAAAACTACAATATTTGGAATAGTGTTTTGGATGGTGTCTTTGGAACAACTAGTATTTTTGAGAATTTTTTTTTATAATATTAAACTACAATAGGATTTCATTACAATCGGATTTCATTATTTTACAATACCATAACTTAAAAAAGAATTAGTTTACAATAATGTCTAAATTGGGTAGAGCATCAGTCCGGGATTCCGGTTCACCAGCTGATCCTTTGAAGAGCAAAATGGTGAGGTTACCAACAGAGAAATGGATGAAGCATCCACTGCAATGTGTCACAAATGATCCAAAATGTGTCCCCACTATGCATTGCCAACCACTTCCATATTTTCTATCAAATTCCTGAAATTTTCATTTATATATATCAAAGATTTGAACATTCCTATTAACATAGAAATATAGTTTATAGCCTACTTCTTCGCGTATATAAGATTGAATCTTTTCTATTTCTAAAACGGATTATTCAATAAAAAAATATGAGCGATTTCAATTTCATGCAAATCTACAATTGCTAATTTTTTTGTAATCATTTTAGATTAAAAGTTTAGTTTCATATTTTCTTCAATATATTTTTTAATATCAATGATGACTTATTATTTTGATGAATCATTTTTTCGAATAGAACTATTCAAAGACTTAATAAAATAGGATTGTATTATATCACCCCATCTAAAAAAGTTTAGAATACATAAATATTTGACTACAATACATAATAATAAAATAAAATGAACCTTTTTGATGAAACGAGCAATTTGAGTTGGCTCGGTGACATCAAAGCAATCAAGTGCTTTTGCGGCTAAAGTAAAAGCATCTTCCTTCATTGTCTGCTTCATATCTGTCTCACCCATTACTGCTTTTCCTTCTAACATTCTTTTTCTATATTTATTTATTTGTTTGGAATAAACTCGATGAATATGAGAACCAAGTGAGTTTATGCAATATATATATTAGGATGGTGTGTGACTGAAGTTCCTACATATTGGTAGTGGTGGAGATTCTCTTGGAACTTAACTGAAGTTTTTTTTTTGGCTGGTCGTGGATTCTTTAGCCACATCGATTCTCATGGACCATTAGATATATGTGGTGAAAACCAAATCATATAACTTATTTCAATTTTGAATTTATATAATCATTAGGAGACAGCAAGTACATCATTGGTTTTGGATTCCGTTTGATGGTACAGGAAAATCATAATCAAATAATTAAATAGTTTCCTGTTCATATATATATATATTTTGCAGATTAAACCATATGGTTTAGTGGTTTGTGTTCCATCATTTTTGGGGAATATTATATTCAAAATTGAGATACTTTTTTGTTAAAACCATCAAGTCTTGACATTCATTACTCGGTTCGGATTCGTATAGATTCTTTTGGTTTTTTAGTTTTTTGGATTTTGAATACATACCATTTAGGTGTTTTGAGAAGTTGGTATGAATTCGGCTCGATGTAAATTCAAGCATGTTCGGATATATTGATTGAAGAATTGGTAAAGAACATAAAAGTTACATAAATATGAATGGGCTTATTATTATCTATCCAAATTTACTCAAAATTATGTAAAATATTTCACAAATTTTTAATCCAAATTGCGACTTTAGTTTGGTTTCTTGGATCTGGCTTTTTTGTCCATGCCTAACTTGGGATGTTGTGTGACATGTGAAGAAAACAAATTATGAATGGATATGATTGAACAACTAATAGAAAAGCACAAGCAAGCTTACAAGAACAAAATGAGTGAAGGGAAGAAAAAGGACAAAAACATGTGGTACTCTTTTTAAAAGCTAAAATTAACTAATAAAAAAATCACAACTAAAATTGCAATAAATTTGTAAGGAGTTTGTTATGGAACAGTAATTCATCATAAATTTCTCACAAAATTGCATGGAATTCAATTGCGACGAATTTACAATTTTGCAATTATTTGTAATTGCAAAGAATTTACAATTTCGCGATTGTTTGTAACTATTTCAATATTTCGTAAAAACTATGACGAATTTACAACGAAAATTTAGTATATTTTTTTGTCATGCATCGAAAATTTAATTATGAGCATGTTCTTTAGTCTAATACAGCAATAGCGTTAGCGACTAGATTTAAGTAGGTCTGGTCTAATTAATTTATTAGCTTTGGGACAAAAAATAAAATTTTGGTCCCTTTCGTTGATAAAATAAAAAATTTTGAGCTTATATATATATTTTATATAATTTTATTTTTGACCTCTGAGTCATTACACCTCTACCCATCCCTTCCTGAGCCGTGTCTGGATTTAAGTGTTATAAATATTTAATAACAAAAGAAGCTGAGCTTTAAAGGAGACGTTGAAATTTGCAGCGGTAAAAATAACGTCACAAGAATAGCTCTTTCTTTCAACTTCTATTATCGATGATGGCAATATACTTTATAAGTTTGAGTTCCAAACAAGCTATTTTAAAGATAAAAATTGTCACTAATTGCTCACTCAACGTGAGACAAAAGAACAAACCCTATGTATACCAATTAGCGACTTAATCAAAATCGTTGTAAATCTAGTTAGTATAATGCAACTGGAACTCATCCAAATGGAAGATCTGTTGGAGGTTGAATGAGTCTTTGTCTTTATTTAAATAAGTCCATGTCTGTTACTACAGTCAAAGTATGTCTGAGTCTGTAGGAGTCTCTGTTAGTTGAGTCATGGAGTTATGCTTGAGTCTGTTTCCTTATTTTTAGTTTGTTTCCTTATTTTTAGTTTGTTTCAGTAACTTCCTTTGCTTCCTTGTAAGGCTATTTAACGCCATAGCTTCTGAATTAATGGAAAATCACTTTCAGTTTAATATTTTACATTTGGTATCAAAGCCTTTGTAAAAACAGAGAGAGAATAGAGCAAAATAAAATCTTGTGTGAGAAAGTGATCGAGAGAAAATGCCGAGAAAACAAGAGAGAAAATGTCTGAAAAAATCTAAGAAGTTTGTGCAGCCAGCCATACCAAAATTCGATGGATATAACGATTTTTGGTCCATGACAGTGGAGAATTTTCCGAGGAGCAAAGAATTGTGGAGCCTGGTTGAAGACGGAATTTCGGTGATGTCGACAAGAACGGGACAACCAAGTGAGGCGCAGAGAAAATCTGTAGAAGATGCAAAGCTAAATGACTTGAAAGTCAAGAACTTTCTTTTCCAATCCATTGAAAGAGAGATTTTGGAGACAATTCTTGACAAAAGCATTGCACAATTGCAAGCTTTGAGAAGGGATTTTGAATCCATAAGGAAGAAGTATCAAGGTTCTACGAAGGTGAAAAGGGCATAATTGCAAGCTTTGAGAAGGGATTTTGAATTGCTGGCCATGAAAGAAGGAGAGAAGATCAATGTCCTCTTAGGAAGAACCTTGATTGTGGAAAACAAAATGAAGGTGAATGGCGAGGTGATGGAACAGAGCACGATCGTGAGCAAGATTCTCAGATCGTTGACCCAGCGATTCAACTATGCAGTGTGCTCGATTGAGGAATCAAAAGATCTAAGCACGATGAGCATTTATGAGCTACACGGAAGCTTGCTTGTTCACGAGCCGCGAATGAATGGAAATGTGCAAGAAGAGCAGGCACTAAATGTATCTCAAGATGAAAGACCTAGTAGAGGAAGAGGTCGTGGTGGTCGTGGAGTGTTTTGAGAAGGACACAGTAGAGGAAGAGGAAGAAACGCATTTGATCAAGCTCTAATTGAGTGCTACAATTTTCACAAGTTATGACACTATTAGAACGAGTGTCCCGAGTGGGAAAAGAAGGCGAATTATGCAGAATTGAAAGAAGAAGAAGAGCTGCTCTTGATGGCTTACTGGAGGAACATCGAGTAAACAGAGAGGAGGTGTGGTTCCTTGACTCTGGTGGTAGCAATCATATGACAGGTTGCAAAGATTGGTTCTGTAACTTGGAAGAAGGTCTCAATCGTTCAGTGAAACTTGGTAATGACACAAGAATATCGGTGGTGGGAAAAGGAAGTGTCAAAATTCAGGTCAACGGCATCACTCAAGTCATACTGAAAGTCTATTACGCGTTGGAGCAGAAGAACAATTTGTTAAGTCTCAGTCAACTTCAGGAGAGAGGCTTAGCCATCCTGTTTCGTGATGGAACCTGCAAGGTGTATCATCCAGAGAAAGGTGCGATCATGGAGACTAATATGAGTGGAAACAGGATGTTCTCTCTTCTAGCATCCAAATCACAGAAGAATTCAATGTGTTTGAAGACAGAAGAAGTGATTTAGAAGAAGATAAGCCTTTGGAATTGTCGTTTTGGGCATTTAAATCATGAAGCCCTAAAACAACTTGCACAAAAGATTATGGTTATTAGGATGCAAATGCTGAAGCCCACGAATGAAATATGTTCTATGTGTCTAACTGGAAAATAACATTGTTCCTCAATATAGAAGAAAAGATCTTGGCGTGCATCGAGACAACTGCAACTGGTGCACTCAGATATATACGGGCCCATTACACCGATTTCACATAGCGGAAAGCGATATATCCTGACCTTTATTGATGATTTCACTCGAAAAACCCGGATTTATTTTTCTTTATGAAAAATCAGAGGCATTCACCGCCTTCAAAGCTTTCAAAGCAATTGTTGAAAAGGAGATTGGAGCTTTTATCACTTGTTTGAGGACAGATCACAGAGGAGAATTCACTTCAAATAAATTTGGTCAATTTTGTAAAATTCATGGCATCAGTAGACAATTGACAGCCGCATTCACGCCTCAACAAAACAGAGTTTCAGAGAGGAAGAATAGAACGATAATTAATGCGGTGCGATCGATGCTGCTCGAGAAACAATTTCCAAATGAGGTTTGGTCTGAAGCTACGCGATGGAGCGTGCATATTCAGAATCGATCGCCAACAACAGCGGTAAAAAACATGACATCTGAAGAAGCTTGGAGCGGTTCTAAATCTAAGGTGGAGTATTTTCGATTTTGTGGTTGCATAGGGTATGTACATATACCAAACCAGAGAAGAAGAAAACTAGATGAAAAGAGTGAGAAGTGTGTCATTCTAGGAGTTAGTGAGGAATCAAAAGCATGGAGACTCTATGATCCAATATCAAAAATTATTGTGGTGAGTAAAGATGTGGTATTTGATGAGAACAAAAGTTGGGATTGGAACCAAGCTGGTGTGGAAGAAAAGGCACATGAGTGGGGGGGGGGGATGAGGAAGATCAGAACGGTGAAGGAGGAGGAGGTGAAGCAATACATGAGACAAGTCCATTTTTGTTAAGTGGAAATAATTTATCTGCATCCTCATTTTTAGATGGTAACTCAACGCCTCAAAGCTCTGTTTCTTCATCACCAAGCCCAGTCTCATCACGTGGAAGAAGAAGACCAGCTTACTTGGCTGACTATGTCACGGGATAAGGTAAAAAAATCTATCGATGATGCATGATGCTGTTAATGATGATTACATAGAACAATCCAATTGGATTTGATGAAGCTGTAAAAGAAGATGTTTGGAGAGAAGCAATGAGAAGTGAGATCGAGTTAATCAAAAAGAAAAACACATGGAAGTTGACCACCTTGCCTGAAGGATTTACAGTGATTGGTGTAAAATGGATTTATAAAAAAAAGATGAATGAAGATGGTGAAGTCGATAAACACAAAGCGAGTTGGTTGCAAAAGGGTATGCTCAATGTTACGACATCGATTACACTGAGGTCTTTGCTCCGGTTGCGAGACTCAACACAATACAAACAATAATCACAGCTACATCTCAATTGAATTGGGAGATTTTTCAGTTGGACGTTAAAAGCGCGTTCTTACATGGAGAACTGAAGGAGGATGTGTATGTAACACAACAAGAAGAATTCATCAAAAGCGGTGAGGAAAGAAAAGTATACAAGTTAAGAAAAGCTTTGTATAGACTCAAAGAAGCTCTGAGAGCTTGGTACAACCGAATTGAGGGTTACTTTCTGAGGGAGGAGTTTGAAAGATGCCCAAGAGAACACACTTTGTTTACAAAAATGAAAGGAGGTAATATTCATATTGTGAGCTTGTACGTTAATGATTTATTATTTACTGGGAATAGTAGAGCTATGTGTGATGATTTCAACGAATCAATGATGCTTGAGTTTGAAATGTCTGACTTGGGTAAAATGAGACATTTTCTTGGGGTGGAAGTGAAACATAGTGCTGTTGGAATTTTCATTTGTCGAAGGCGATATGCTTGTAAAGTGTTGGAACGGTTTGGAATGGAGGAGAGCAATGCCGTTAAAAATCAGATGGTACCGAGAAAGAAACTCACGAAGGATAAGAATGGTAAAAAGGTGGATGAAACCATGTTCAAACAATTAATTGTGAGTCTCATGTACCTTACTGTAACACGACCAGATTTGATGTTTGAAGTTTGTTTAAGTAGATACATGGCTAGTCGGAGAGTCTCTCATTGGACTGTAGCAAAAAGAATTCTAAGGTATTTAAATAGAACTACAGAGCTTGGAATTTTCTATAGGAAATGAGAAAGCAGTATTCTAAATCTGATGGCTTTCACGGACAGTGATTACGCCGACGATTTGGATGATCAAAGGAGCACAACAGGCTGTGTTTTCTTGATGGCTTTAGGTGCAATCTCTTGGTCGTCGAAGAAATAACATGTTGTTGTACTTTCCACTACGGAGACAGAATATATAGCTGCATCGTTCTGCGCAACTCAGTGTGTGTGGCTTAGAAGAATGTTAGAGAAGATTGGAGCTAAAGAAAAATCTGCAATCGTGATTCAATGTGACAACAGCTCGACGATTCAGTTGTCAAAACATCCAGTTCTTTATGGAAAGAGTAAGCATATTGAAGTGAGGTTTCACTATCTTAGAGATTTGGTGAATGATGAAACTGTCAAATTAGAGTATTGTGCAACAGAAATTCAAATCGCAGACATATTTACCAAACCGTTGAAGTTGGAACAGTTTGAGAAGTTACGAGCATTGCTGGGAATGGTTAATTTGTCAGAAGTAAGCTAAATTCAGAGAAATTAGCTTACAAGAGGGTACGTTGGAGGTTGAATGAGTCTTTGTCTTTATCTAAATAAGTCTTTGTCTGTTACTGCAGTCAAAGTATGTCCGAGTCTGTAGGAGTCTCTGTTAGTTGAGTTATGGAGTTATGCTTGAGTCTGTTTTCTTATCTTAACTTCCTTTGCTTCCTTGTAAGGCTATTTAACGCCATACCTTATGAATTAATGGACACTCACTTTCAGTTTAATATTTTGATACCCAATTCATCAACAAGTTTGATATTAAAAAAATCTAAGTTATCGCATAACCTATTGAGGATATATCTGTGTTCCTTTAATTACTCTGTTTGACATATTCTTTCTCTGTAATTACCATATATGTATTGCTCGATAAGTTGTATCTGTATATAAGGCATTTGCCTTCTCTACTTGAGAAATAAGAAAGTTATATTACTAAAAACTCTTTTTTGACATGGTATCAGAGCTATACCTAGCTTGATAATCTTCAGCTGTCAATTTTTTTTTCAATCTTCTTCTTCACCATGGCCGACGGTGTCTCAACACAACAACGACGCCGATTAGATCCTTATGATCTTTCGTCCGGTGACAATCCAGGATCTGTAATCTCTCAACCACAACTCAAGGGTCCTAATTACGATGAGTGGTCAGTAAACATTCGAATGGCATTACTTGCACGTAAGAAGTTCGGTTTCGCCGATGGTTCTATTGCTAAACCTGCTGATACTTCTGGTGATCTTGATGATTGGTGGGCAAATAATGCGATGGTTGTTTCATGGATTAAGAACACGATTGCTCCTGATCTTAGCAGCTCTTTATCTCATCATGAGATTGCTTCTGATTTGTGGAATCACATCAAAAAGCGTTTCTCTGTTAAGAACGGGCAACGTGTCCAGCGACTTAAGGCAGAATTAGCTATGTGTACTCAAAAGGGAGTCCCTGTTGAAGCTTATTACGGTCGTTTGACTAAGATTTGGATGAGTCTTGCAGATTTTCAAGGGCAAAAACTGCAGAAAAAATTGCCAAGGAAAGGGAAGAAGACAAGCTTCATCAATTCTTGATGGGTCTCGACGATGGTATCTTTGGTGCTGTCAAATCCGCTTTATTGTCCCGTGATCCGTTACCGTCATTAGATGAAGCTTATCAGGTTGTAACTCAGGATGAAGAATCCCGAAAACCAACTCGATTGTTCCCAGAAGCTCAACCCGATGCAGTGAGTTTCGCCGTCCAATCTACCCCGTTTCATTCTCCACATCCTGCTCCTCGTGATCCTAATCTTCTTTGTACAAGCTGTGGTCGCAAGGGTCATCTTGCAGAGAACTGTTTTAGGAAGTTTGGGTATCCGGTTTGGTGGGGAGATCGACCTCGATCTAAATCTTCAGCCTATGTTTCTACGGACCGTCGTGTTTCTCAACCATCAGTTTCATCTGCTCCTTGTCGTGAGCTAGCTCAAGATCATCACCTTGCTGGTCCGTTTTCTGCATCACCGCTTACAGATTCAGACCGTACTGGTTTCAGCGGGCTTAACGATCAGCAGTGGCGTACTCTTGTTACCTTGTTGAATGAACGTGATACTCCACCAATTTCTCACTTATCAGGTACACTGTTTATTGAATCCTGGATCATCGACTCGGGGGCTACTAATCATATGACTGGCAGCCTTGCGTTTCTTACACATATAGCTCCAATGCCTCCTGTTTATATCAAACTACCAGATGGTAGATATACAATGGCCACCAAGTGTGGTTCAGTACGTCTAGGGACTCATCTACACTTGCAGAATGTTTTCTATGTTGAAAACTTGAAGTGTCATCTTATATCCGTCTCTCAAATTACCAAAGATAGTGGATGTCTTTTTCAAATCTCTGACCGTCTTTGTCTTGTTCAAGATCGCATCACACAGATGCTGATTGGAGCGGCTGAGCAAATACAAGGTCTTTATTTTTTCCGAAGTGTGGCTGTTGCTAACGCAGCGAAAACAGTTGCATCTCCGTCTATGGATCTGCTTCACCGCCGTTTAGGACACCCTTCTTCAACTGCTATGAAATTGTTTTCTTCTTCAGATGTTAAACAATCTTCTTGTTTTGATTCTCGGATTTGTGATGTTTGCATTAGAGCTAAACAAACACGTGATATTTTTCTGTTAAGCAATACCAATTCTTCTGCAATATTTGATTTAATCCACTGTGATTTGTGGGGTCCTTATCGTACTCCAGCCATTTGCGGTTCCCGTTATTTTCTTACGATTGTCGATGATTTTTCGCGCGCAACATGGATTTATTTACAGCCTGACAAGACTATTACTTCTACCAATATTCAGAATTTTATCTCTTTAGTGGAAAGAAAATTTCAGAAATGGATCAAAGCTCTTCGTTCTGATAACGGTTCTGAGTTTGTTTCTCTACGTCCACATTTCAACACTCACGGTATTCTTCATGAAACCTCGTGTGTCGGAACACCGCAACAAAACGGCCGTGTTGAGCGTAAACATCTCCATATTCTTAACGTAGCTCGAGCTCTCCGTTTTCAGTCACATCTTCCGGTTGAATTTTGGAGTTACTGCGCTATTACGGCCATATATCTAATAAACCGGACTCCGACTTCTCTGTTAAAAGGGAAAACACCATTTGAAATATTATATCATCGACCACCTTTGCTGAATCATTTGAAGGTTTTTGGTTGTTTGTGCTATGTTCACAATCAAAATCACCACAGCGATAAGTTCGAAACACGTAGTCATAAATCTGTTTTCCTTGGCTATCCTCAAGGCCAAAAAGGTTGGAGGATCTATAACTTGGATACAGGAACTATCTCTGTTTCTCGGGATGTAGTGTTTCTTGAAACTACATTTCCTTTCCAACAGATTTCGAAGGTTGAATCTCCTACTCATGATCAGCAGTTATCTCAACCCACTTACAGTCATCATTATGATGATGATGATATTATTCCCATACATCAGCCTGTTCATGCTACTCCTCCGCCATCACCTGAGCACTTTGCACCTCAAATGGATGATGCTATAGTCCCAAATGAGCCTTTGACTTCTGCTGCATCATCCACTGAGAATATTAATTCTTCTTCTGCTGCGTCATCACCTGATATTTCTACTGCATTATCACCACCAACAGAGACTGCTCCAACGCATACTTCATCTACAGATTTACCTCCACCATTACCATCTCTTGGTAAAGGCCAACGTATCAAGAAACCATCTACTCGATTACAAGATTATGTAACGAACACAACGCATCTTGGTACATATTCTGATTTTCTTGATACATCTTGGTATTCTTTGGATACATATCTTGATTGCTCTCGTTTCTCCGTCTCTCATCGCTCGTTCTTAGCTTCTATCACTGCTGCCATTGTTCCTAAAACCTACTCTCAAGCTGTTTTGGATCCGAATTGGCAAGAGGCTATGAGGTCAGAGATTGAAGCTCTCGAACAACAAGGTACCTGGACTATACAACAACTTCCAGTGGGCAAGAAACCTCTTGGTTCCAAATGGGTCTATACACTCAAGTACCATGTCGATGGTTCTCTCGAAAGATACAAGGCTCGCCTTGTTGTTCTTGGGAATAACCAGACTGAAGGTATTGATTACAACGAAACTTTTGCTCTGGTTTGTAAGATGGTTACTGTCCGTTGTTTCTTCGAAGTGGCTGTTGCTCGGGATTGGGAAGTCCATCAAATGGACGTCCATAATGCCTTCCTACATGGGGATTTAACCGAAGAAGTATATATTCGACCTTTTCCTGGTTTTCGAACTGACGATAAATCCCAAGTGTGCAAGCTACAAAAATCTTTGTACGGTTTAAAACAGGCTCCGCGGTGTTGGTTTGCTAAGTTAACTTCATCTCTCAAGGCCTATGGATTTCAACAATCTCTCAAAGACTATTCACTCTTCACTTTATCTACCGTCCAAGGTCGTCTTCATGTCTTAGTTTATGTCGATGATTTGGTAATTACTGGTACATCTCACTCTCTCATCACTACGTTTAAGCACTACTTGTATACATGTTTTAAGATGAAGGATCTCGGTATCTTAAAGTATTTCTTGGGTATAGAGGTGGCATGAAACAGCAACAGTATGTATCTCTCACAGCGTAAATACGCCTTAGATATCATTGCTGATTCCGGTCTTCTAGGCGCCAAACCGGTATCTCATCCAATTGAACAAAATCACAAGCTTTCTCTTGCAAAAGGTGATTTGTTCTCTGATCCTTCCCGCTATCGACGTCTTGTTGGTCGTTTGATATATCTCGGTATCACCCGACCAGAACTTTCCTACACCATTCATCTACTCTCCCAATTTATACAACAACCTCAACTTGCTCATTGGGAGGCAGCGACAAGAGTGGTTCGTTACTTAAAGGGCAATCCGGGTCAAGGTATTCTCCTTAAAGCTTCTCAATCTTTACAATTGACAGCTTGGTGCGACTCGGACTAGGCTGGTTGTCCTGTTACTCGACGATCTCTCACAGCCTGGCTTATCAAACTAGGAGATTCACCTGTCTCGGGGAAGACTCGTAAACAGGAAACTGTTTCTCGGTCTTCAGCGGAAGCCGAATATCGCTCTATGGCGGATACAGTTTGTGAAATATTATGGCTTCGGGAACTTCTTCCTACTCTTGGTGTGGATTGTACGGCATCTACGCCACTGTTTTGTGATAATCAATCTGCGATTTACTTAAGTGCAAATCCGGTCTTCCATGAGCACACCAAACATATCGAATCCGATTGTCATTTCATTCGAGATGAGATTGTTCGTGGTGTTATCTCTCCTCAACATGTATCCACTTCACATCAACTTGCCGATATTTTGACAAAAGCTTTGGGACGAAAAGAGTTTGATGACTTCAAGATCAAGATGGGTATTTGTGATCTTCATACTCCATCTTGAGGGGGAGGAGGTATTGAGGATATATCTCTGTTCCTTTAATTACTTTGTTTGACATATTCTTTCTCTGTAATTACTATATATGTATTGCTCGATAAGTTGTATCTGTATCTAAGGCATTTGCCTTCTCAACTTGAGAAATAAGAAAGTTATATTACTAAAAACTCTTTCTTGACATAACCTCTGTTCTTATTTTATTAATTAGAGTTTGAATATCATAACTTCTTTTTGATGAAAAGTATTAATCGGTCATGCCGCTATAGTAAAAAGTAAAAAACATAAATATAAGTGCATATGATCAAGTACCAGCTTTTCAACTCAAAAATTTAGAGAACAAATTTAAAATTTTAATTAGTCGGTTGTAATACTTCTGAAATCCAAGTTAATTAAAATTATTTTGTGATAATTCTTTCCTTTAGATAATATGATATATTTTTTTAATTATTCATTGAGGTCGGCATGTGAATCTTTGTGTTTTTTTCCTTTTTACGAAACAAAATTCGTTGGCCTAACCTCAGAACAGCTATGCCCCTTTCACGACGTGTCACCGATAAATATTTAAAATAATTACCAACCTTTTTTCCAATTTTCTCTTTTTTTATTGGTTAGAAAACTACAACTTTTGCCACCAAATTTTAATTTTAATTATTATATAAAAAAAGAGTTGAAGACAATTTGCCGCCTTTCTCTCTTAGCCTCTCGACGTGCAATATTCTTCCTCCTGAAGATCTAACATTCTCACAAATTCTCCGGGAAACATCTTTGATTCTCTGATTCGTCTTCTCCGCCTTTTCCTTCTTCTATATTCCGTTTTCTTCGGGAGGCGAAGAGACGGGTAATTTCCCCCCAATGTCTCGCCGTCTTTTCGCCTGTTTCGGCGGTAAAAAATCTCCAACATCCACCAGTAAAGCTGTTTCCGCTAACAATTCCGCCGCCATTTCCGCTGAAGTTCCCGCCGGCGATGGACCCGTTCTCGTCCAGCTATTCTCTTCTCAGGGATGCAAGACATCTCCGGCTGCGGAAATGCTGATGTCCCGGCTAGGTCGAGGCGATTTTGACGCTCAGATCCGTAGCGGAGACGGTGGATCTGGATCTCCGGTGATGGTTTTGGTATTTCACGTCGATTATTGGGACTACAAGGGGTGGAAGGATCCGTATGGATCTAGCCAATGGACGGTGAGGCAGAAGGCGTACGTAGAGGCGTTGAATCTGGATACGATGTTCACTCCGCAGCTTGTAGTTCAAGGATGCTCTCAATTGATCGGAAACGAGGAGGAGACGTTGCTCAAATCTATCTCCGAAGCTCCTAGGTTTCCTTCTCCTGCGTTCCGGGTGAGTTTCTTAACAAATTTAATTAAATGCGAAGAACTCTTGAATTTCTGTGAACGTGGTGATAGATTACAACTCTTGTTTATGTGATTTCGATATATTTAGTCATACATTTGAAACAAAAGGTTCTTGTGTGTTATTTGAATCTCTGCCTGGTGTTAAATATTTACGAATCAGCTTGATCTTGAAAGCATTATCAAAAGAATCTTGCTTAAAGATTCAACAGCATGTTCTGGTATCTGATTCTCTGTTGAAATAATGAGTCCTATGAACTATTTGATCTCGAAATCAAAGAGTTTCTTGTAGATACACAAGGCAATAATCCAATCGCCACTGGTCTCTCTCAATACTAAATATAGATTCTTGAATATAGTTACAAGGTATAGGAGATAGAGGGTAGGTTTATGAGTGCAGAGGAAGCTACTATGACATTAGAATAAGCGAATTTTGAGAAATAGGTAAGTTGCTTGGATCTTAACTAAACATCAATCAGAAGTCTTGATTCAACTTTTTTTTTAAATGTGTGACCTATGGTTAACTGCAAATCAATGAGTTCTTGTTGAATAACAGAACATTGTTCTGGCTCATTCGTATTTGATTGGCTCATTATATATCTCTCTTTATCAGGCCACTTTCCTGAGACCAACCTCAGAGACACTGCAAGTAACATTGACAGGAGCGTTAAGAATGAAAGTAGATGGAACCGGGATGGACATAATGGTGGTGATATATGAAAACGGGCTAGTGAACGACTGCCAAAGAGGAGAGAACGAAGGAAGAATGTTGTCAAATGACTACGTTGTAAGAAAGATGGAGAAGATGTGCACTGTGAAAGACGTAACACCGAAGAAAACAATTTCAGGGACTGCTCATTTCACACTCTGGGATGGATTCAGCACTAACAAATGTGGAGTCGCTGTCTTTCTTCAGAACTCGTCTCTTCAGATTTTTGGTACGCAGAGTTTTAAGTTGCCTGATGATATTTGAGTTTTTACCATAAAATTTGGAAACTTTTCCATTGTTTTGTTTAAAAAGGAATGAATTTTTTTGTGTCGTGCATAATTTGCTTTGTGAAAGCCATTTCTTCAGTGGGATTACTGTTTGTACAGTCATATGTGTGTGACTTATGCTTATTCCTTTGGACGTTTTTAAGTGTTACACAATTTAATCATTTTGTCAAATTCCTTTTAACGAGGGATGTGTTATGCAAAAATTCGAATGTGTGGGTTACAAGTTACTGCATATAACATATAAAATGACAGATAATTCTCTTTCAGTCTAAGCGACATCGTTTTGGTTCTCTTTCACTCTAAGCAACGGCGTTTCTTGAATAAGATTGATTCTTTTCACAATGACTTTAGAACTGAAAGCTCAAGATGAGATCTTGATAAATATAAAAACTTTCTTATTAATTGATTGATAACCTCCCTAGGAGCATGTGATGGTATTGGATCCGAGGGAAAACCTATTATTAAGTAACAAATAAATGAGAACTGTTGCGTCACACCATCTCAGGCTGATGAGTGATGTTTTGCAGGAGATTTCTTGAATGGGCACTCTGATGTATTGGCTGGCTTCGTTTGTATAGATTGCCCATTCGTTTTGTTAATGTATTGACTCAAACTTTCTGTTGGACTTTGAGTGTTCAAGTTGATACACCCCCTCAAATATGTGTTACGAGGATTGAGGACACCAAGTTTGCTTATGAAGTTGAAGAATGTTTGTTGCGGTAGTGACTTGGTAAATATGTCTAAAGTATGAATTTGAGGTAGAATGTGTTTGACCATTAGAGCCTGAAGAGCAACACATTCACGAACATAGTGGAAATCCACATTAAAGTGTTTGGATCGTGAGAAAAAGATCGGGTTGGCAATGAGATAAACAACGGAAAGATTATTAATATTGAACAAGCGTGTGAGGTTGTGACAGGCCAATAACTTTCACCATGTTTGTAAGCCAAGTAACTTCAGATGCATCTAAAGATAGAGTACAATGTTCTGCTTCTGTCGAAGACTTTGTTAAACCGGTCCTCTCGAAATGTATTTTTCTGGACGCAGTCAAAGTAAATTAGAGTTAGACGACATGAATTATATTTTTTAATTTAATAAAATAAGATTAATTAGTTGACGTGGCTGTTTGACCATAACACCGAGATACTAAGACTTTTACTTCGGCTATGAATTTATATCTTATTTCCACTTTATTATGTAGCCGAGGCATATGTGAAGTTGATGTGTTTTTAGTAGTCGAGATCTTCTTGGACGAGGTACTCAGCTAACTTAATCCCTTTTTACCTCGTCGACATAATTACCTTTTTGGTCTCGTCGATATCGTCAGTTAACAGTTTCTATCTCTTCACCGTTTCTCCCTCTAGTTTTTTCCGACCCCCTTATTAATTGGCTTCTTCCTCTATTTATACTAGTTCGTATTAGACATTAATGTGATGAACAATGACCTTGCAGGTGTCACCACCTGGTTGAATGGTTCATGCAATTAGATGGGCTTGATTCTTGTTGGGCTTCTGAGGGGTGCTAAACCCAGGCCCAACAGACTTCAAAATTGTTGGATGACGTTAGCAGACCATGAGATAATACTGAAGCCTAAAAATGTGCAAAAACATCATATGGATCTTCTTGGAATACACGCTGCGTCCTAGAACAATGTGCATTTGACATGTCGTAAGATCATTTTTAACAAGTTGAAGTCTGAAAGTGTGGGTGAGTGCATTTTTTTTACACACGTAGTTCACATCAAACTGAATATCTTGTCTCATCAGAGTAAGGTATTAAGCTTACCTGCAAGGCTTCGAAAATACATAGGATCAGAGAACAATGTAGTTGATCCTTGCACTTTGTCAAGTTGTAGCATATTCTTTCTTTCTGGTATTTATGAGAAGGTATGTAACATATTAGTTTGACTAAGAAACAAACCAGTTGGGTGGAAGTGTGCTTGTACACCCAAGAAAGAGTGTTGTGGCGCCAAGTCCTTTACTCGGAATTGTGTGTTAAGATCCATCAGCTATTTTTGAATCAGACAAATATTGTTATTTGTCCATATCATATAATCTATATACAGTATAAGAAAAATCATGTCTGTTAGTGTTTTTTAAAGTACTTAGTATTATGACTTGGTCTTAAGTATTAGGAATAAGCTCCTGTTCTGTTGGAGTAATGGCTTTTGAAAATTTCTTTTGATTCTGTTAAAGACCTCCTAAGTTGTAAGGAGGCAGTTGTGAAAACTCTCTTTATAAGCAGTATTTCAATAAGAAAACGTAAGGCATTGTTTTCATCTGTTTATGAGTTCTAAGTTTATGAAACTAACAATCTGGTATCAGAGCTAGCTAGGTGAAAACTTTGCAAACACAAATCCAAAAGTTTCCAGAGAAATTTAAGTAAATGTAGGAGAAGGGCAAAACCTGTTTGTGATACCAAAATTTGATGGTGATTTTGACTATTGAAGCATGTTGATGGAGAATCTCTTGAGATCAAGAGAATGGTGGCATCTGATACAAGAAGGCTATGTTGAGCCAGGAAGAGGAGACGTCTTGACAGGTGCATAGAGGCAGGATCTTGCAGACAAAAAGTTGATTGATCTGAAGGTGAAGAATTATCTGTTTCAAGCAATTGACAAATATGTTTTGAAAACAATAATTCAAAAAGATACAACAAAACAATTGTGGAATTCCCTGAAAACAAAATATCAGGGAAATGATCGAGTGAAGAGAGCACAATTACAAAGGCTAAGAAGAGAGTTTGAAATCTTGGAAATGAAAGAGGCAGAGAGCATCAAAGAGTATTTCTCTAGAGTCTTGTGTGTTGCAACAGACATAAGGAACCTTGGTGAAGATATGCAGGACATCAAAATTGTAGAGAAGATATTGAGAACTTTTTCTGAGAAGTTCACATATGTGGTGTGCTTAATTGAGGAGTCCATTGACATAGCCAACCTCTATGTGGACTTACTACAGAGTTCTCTGCAATGCTATGAGCAAAACATCATTAAACATTCAAGAGGTTCCAATAGCAGCAATGATCATGCCCTAAAGGTAACCTACGACTCTAACAATGGAACTAGAGGTAGAGGAAGAAATGGTTCATTCAGAGGAAGAGGCAGAGGGTGTGGAAGAAGATCATTCAACAAGGATTTAATTGAATGTTACCGGTGTCATAAACTGGGACATTTTCAGTTTGAATGTCCTGATGGAGAGAAGCAAGCAAACTCTATTGAAATTGATGATGAAGAAGCGTTGCTATTAATGGCACATGTGGAGATACAAGGTGAAAAGAGAGAAGATGTGTGTTCTGGTGGAGGTAAGCAAGCACACTATGTTGAGTGTAATGATGAAAAAGCATTGCTATTAATGGCACATGTGGAAGTACAAGGAGAAAAGAGAGAAGATATGTGGTTTTCTGGATAGTGGATGTAGTAACCACATGACTGGATTGAAAAAATGGTTTAATGAGACTGATGAGGAGTTCAGGCACTCTGTGAAACTGGGCAACAACACTTGGATGGCTGTTCAAGGAAAGGGGAGTATAAAACTAAAGGTGAATGGGTTAGAACAAGTAATTCAGGATGTGTATTACGTACCAGAGCTAAGTAATAATCTTCTCAGCATTGGTCAACTTCAAGAGAGGAAACTTGCCATCTTGATACAAGACAATACGTGTAAAATTTACCATCACACAAGAGGTTAAATCATTGAAACAAAGATGAGTAATAATCGCATGTTTGTGATTATAGCTCAAGAAGTCAGAACTGATGTTTGTTTGTAGATGGAAGTTGACAATGAAACACATCTCTGGCACTGTAGATTTGCTCACCTGAATTACAAAAGTCTGCAAGAATTCAGATCAAAGGATATGGTTAAGGGTCTTCCACATATTCAGCCATGTAAAAAGGTGTGTGATAATTGTCTCATTGGAAAACAAAAGAGAAGATCTTTTCCAAAAAAGAGTAACTAGAGGGCAACCAAAAACCTTCAATTGTTTCATGCTGATATTTGTGGTCCAATAACTCCAATGTCTATTAGCAAGAAAAGGTATCTTCTTACCTTTATTGATGACTGCAATAGAAAGATGTGGAGCTACATCATTGGGGAAAAGTCATAAGCACTTGAAAGTTTTAAAAACTTCATAATCAGTGTAGAGAAGGAAACTGGATTGTCTGTGTGTGGCTTACAAACATATAGAGGAGGGGAATTTTGCTCAAGGGAATTTGAAGATTTGTGCAGATCTCATGGCACCAAAAGAAAATTTACAGCAACTTTCACACCACAACAGAACGGAGTGGCTGAACGCAGAAACCAGACCATTAAGAATCAGGTGAGAAGTGCCTTAACAGAAAAGAATATGCCAAAAGATTTTTGGGCAGAAGGAGTTAAATGGATCACTCACATACTTAACAGAAGTCCCACTCAAGCTTTGAAGAATCAAACACCAGAAGAAGCTTGGAATGGTTTCAAGAAAAATGTGAATCACTTCAAAATATTTGAATATATTAGGCATGTGCATATACAAGATGCAAAAAGAATCAAACTTGACAACAAAAGCCTGAAGTGTGTCTTCTTGGGAGTGAGTAAAGAATCCAAGGCCTACATAATGTACAATCCCATTTCAACAAAATCACTGTGAGCAGGGATGTTATCTTTTAAGAAACAGAAAAATGGGATTGGGGAAGGAAAGATTGTGAAGAACAACAAGAAATGGCATTGACATGGACTGATCATGATGAAATATTGGGAGAAGAGGAATATCTCCAAGGTAATGAGAGTGAAGAAGATGAAATTGATGGTGAAAATGCAAATGATCATTTTGCAGCAGGAGGAGAAAATGATAAAATTGCAGATTCTGATGATTCTCAGAGTAATGAAGAAGAAGTCACACAAGAAGGATCACTTAATGACACTGATGAAACAATAGATGAAGCAGAAGATGTAGTTGGTAATGCATCAACTCTGAATACATCAACTGGACGACATGCAAGAAAAACAAAACCTCCAAGCTATATGTGTGACTATGAATGTGGATTCACATTGTCAGAAGAAGAAGTTGTAGCCCATTTTGTACAAGACTGTTTGATTGATGATGTTGTGCCGCAGATAACAACAACTCTAGAGGATCCCATCAGCTTCAATGAAGCAGTAAAACATGAAGAATGGAGAGATGCTATGAGAACAGAGATCAATGCTATTGAAAAGAACCAGACCTGGGAGTTGTGCACTTTACCAACAGACTCAAAAACCATTGGAGTCAAGAGGATTTAAAAAATAAAATACAATGAAGAAAGAGAATTGAGAAAGTTCAAAGCTTGTTTGGTAGCAAAGGGGTATGCACAAAGATTTGGCATAGATTACAACGAGGTATTCGCTCCAATAGCCAGATGAGACACTATCAGAATGATAGTAGTTATTGCAGTACATAGAAGCTGGACAATATACCAGTTAGATGTCAAAAGTGTTTTCTTGCACGGTGAACTATTTGAGACAGTCTATGTTGATCAACCTCAAGGTTTTGAGATAAAGGGCAGTGAGAAGAAAGTGTACAAGCTAAAGAAAGCTCTGTATGGACTAAAGCAGGCTCCTAGAGCTTGGTTCAACAAGATTTAAAATTACTTCATGAGGGAAGGATTTGTAAAGTGCAGTCTAGAGCACACACTGTTTGTTAAAACAGAGAAGGAAGGACAAATTCTCATTGTAAGTCTATATGTTGATGATTTAATGTGTACTGGAAATTGTGAGAATTTGATCAACAGATTCAAGGATTCTATGAAGAAGAACTCTGATATGACATATTTGGGAAGGATGAGATATTTCTTGGGTGTAGAGATTCTGCAAAAAGAAGAGGGTACATACATTTGCCAGAGAAATTTTGCCATATAGATTCTGAATCGTTTTGATATGACAAGAAACAAAGGAGTGAATACACCAATAGCTCCTGGAGTTAAAGTATCAAGAAAAGGAGGAGGATCAGATGTTGATATTACTCTGTATAAACAGATCATAGGAAGCCTGATGTACCTAACAGTCACATGGCATGTCCTTGCATTTTCAGTAAGTCTAGCTAGTTGTTTCATGGAGGTTCCTACAGAGGCTCACCTTCAATTGGTTAAGAGAATACTGAGGTATGTCAAGAGTACAATGGAAGAAATATAAACTTTGAGGCTTACACTGACAGTGATTACGCTTGTGATCTAGATGATAGGAAAAGCACTTCTTGCTATGTGTTATTAATTGCAGGAGGAGCTGTCTCATGGAGCTCAAAGAAGCAGTCAATTGTTGCTCTATCCACTACAGATGCTGAGTACATAGCTGCAATTTCTTGTGATACTCAGGGTATTTGGATGACAAGAATCCTTAATGAAATTGGCGAAAAAAAGGAGGATGATTTTACTATCAAGTGCGACAACAACTTAGCCATTCAATTTTCTAAGAATCCAGTTCATCATGGGCATAGTAAACACATTGAAGTAAGGTTTCACTATCTGAGGGAGCTAACTAAAGAAGGAAAAGTCAAGCTGGTTCATTGTGAAATACATGATCAACTAGCAGACCTTATGACTAAACCTTTGAAGATTGAAGCTTTTAGAAGACTGAAGAAGTTGATTGGTTTAATTGAAGTTCCAAAGTAAACAAATGCTTTTCACGAAGCTTCAGTTTAGGAAGGGTAATGTTAGTGTTTTTAAAGGACTTAATGTTATGAATTGGTCTTAAGTGTTAGGAATAAGCTCCTGTTCTGTAGGAGTAATGGCTTTTGAAAATTTCTTTTGATTCTGTTAAAGACCTCCTAAGTTGTAGGAGGCAGTTGTGAAAACTCTCTTTATAAGAAGTAGCTCAATAAGAAAATGTAAGGCATTGTTTTCATATGTTTATGAGTTCTAAGTTTCTGAAACTAACAGTACCATGATGATAAATGAACAATGAGGGATCAAGAATAGTGTAGATAAATATAAATGGCAGAGGAAATGAGTTGAATTCGTTAAACCAAGCACACAGAGTTTGCTATAATCGAACGATTTCCATTTTGAGACGACACACATAATTTGGTCTTGTTGAATCTTTAAAACTAGGAGGTTAAATCATATATACAGCGATCACAAAAAGAAGCCGAAATCCTCTCTAAGGTTTTGCAGAGTTTGGACACCATCTCTGAATCTCCGCCATCTGATCCTCCAGACCCTCATGACCCTCTTGTTTATGTGTTCTTTGCTTCATCTGCTCTCTTCCTTTCGTCTCTCTCATTCAAAATGGAGAGAACTTGGGTTTTTTCTTAGGATCTCCCACCTCAACTCATCAATATGTCATCTACCATGGTACTTTCTTTGAGCGCACTATCTGTACGACTCTATTCGGGTTCAGATTTAGTCGAGAGAAATCTTGATCCATATTTAGTTGATTCAGATCTACTTTGGGTGTATGTCCAGAGAGGCTAGGTTATTTTTGTTTCTAAACTTCGCTTTTTTTCGATGTCTTACTGCTTTGTGCAGTTCTTTTCTTGTTTTGGCTTTGATGTTTCAGACCAAGCGTCTCTTGTCAAGGATGTTGGTGCTCGTTGTTTTTCCTCCGGTGAAGGCTAACAGGTTCCCTGGTGAATTCTCAATTTTCATTAAGGAATATAACTCTTTAACTAGGTTTGGAGATTATCTTCTTTTCCTGTTTCATGAGGTTGTTTGCATGTTCAGATTAGCTGGTCAAATTTGGCAATATTGGTTTTGATAAGTTAAGAATTTAATCATAAACTAGTACCGCAGAGAACAGTTCAAAGTAGTATAGCAAATGTATCGAATCCACAGAGACCAGAAAATGCACGTTCAGTTTTGGTTTCGAATCTAGCTAAAGCGAGAATAATTAAATGATTGATGTAACGAATTCAAAACGGGAAATAAAAACAGTTTAAAAACTATAATATAAAAGACGTTAGGCATTAGGGAAATCCGTGGGTATCTAGGTTTAAAGTCAAGTTAACATGCATGATTTGGATTGAAAATAGTTTTCAAAAAGAAAAACGAATAAAGAATAATCTTCTCTCGGAGTATTAAACCCTATGGTCGAATTGCCAGAGACAAATTATCGCCGTCTTTAAAGCAATTTTATCATGCATTACAATCAAATTAAATTGTTCATAAGCATTTAAAACAATACTCTCGCAAGTAAAAACACTTATTCATCTAAATTATGTCATGTTTCTAAATAAAATCTCTTTTTATTTATCAACCTAAAATCATGAACTAGGTGATCAAGCTAATTCATGCATTGAGAACAAATTTAGACTAAGAACCTAACCAATTCAATCCTGCAAAGTTAAACCTAACATTCAAACCTGGTTTCCCTAGGAAACCCTAAAACATAACTAGTGAACTACTCATACATTGCAAAGCATAAACAATACAAAATCAGAGAAGAACACATAATTAAAATAAAAATAGATATACAATAGGGTTCAGAAATCTTCTCCACAAAGGTTCAAGATTCGTTTCCGAGTAAAACTTAGAATAAAAATAAAGCTCCAGTTCTAAAGGCCTAAAACACTTTGTTTTTATAGGCTAAAAAAATAAAATAATAAAATATGAAAAACTTGATAGGCATGAAGACTTAAATTGAAATTTGGAAAACTTCTTTTTCTTCTCGGAACATCTGCCCGATCGAGCAAGTGTTTGCCCGATCTGGCACTTCACATTTTTGCTCGACTCTTCTCTTTTGCTTGATCGATCTTATCCTTCGTATTTTTCCAGGAACATCTGCCCAATCGAGCAAGTGTTTACCCGATCGGGCACTTCTTCTTTCAATCTCTGAAATCTTCTGAAACTTCTGAAAACTTATGAAACTTCCTGAAATGCACTGTTTTTCTCTGATTCGACCGGAACACCTAGAATACTGAAAATCTACCAAATATGCAATAAAAAAACTCAAAATAATGCAGAATAGCAAACATAAATGCCCACTATTATGCATTAAAACCGAGTAATATCAGGTTTAGTAAACTTGTTGCGGTATCAACTTGATTTTCATTGATGTTTATCTTTGTTTAATTATATCGGCTTCTGACCATTCCTCTATCCATGTGTGGCTACATAGTCTCATTCTTGTGTTGTTCGAGAATATTCTTTTCGCCTTAGTGCGACCCCTTACTGCAGTATGCAGTTCATGTTAAATATTATATCTGGCCAAGGCAGAGCTAGTAAGGAATTAAGGGGGCCAGTTGACCCAAAGAAAATTCTAAATTAAAATTATACATTAAGATATTGAGACATAATATAGTTAATTATTTAAAACTCATGAAATTGACCCCATCTTTTATTGTTCGAATCACTCTTTTGACCCTTAATTATTTTAAGGGAAATACCACTCAATAATTTTTTATATCCTATAATTAGGAAAATATCACTTATGTAATAGATTTACAATACAATTTTCAAAATATGTCATTTTACCCTTTCTCTCTCCCTCTCTCTCGATCAATTTTTTTCATCCTTCTTCCATAATAGCCAGACTACGTACTTATAATAGTAGGGCTACTTAAATATATTTTTGGGTTTAGAGTTTAGGGTTTAGAGTTTAAGGTTTAGAGTTTGAGATTATGATTTAGGGTTTATATTTTCTGTTTAGGGTTTATATTTTGGGTTTAGGTTTATATTTTTGTGTTTATGATTTATATTTTTGATAATGATCACTATTCACTATTTTATAAAATATATGTCCATTTTAAATAATTTTAATCATGCTATATTTAGAAAATATGCGTTTTTATATAACATTGTGCTTTTTAATATTTGAATTTTAATGTATTAATTGACAATAAAAAGATGGAGAAGGTGAATTTTTTTAAAAAGATATTATAAAAAATCAATTTCAACAAAGAGAGAAAGAGAAGGATAAAAATGAGATCAAAATGGTGTATTGTTGTGGAAAAAAAAATATTATTTTGCTATGATTATTTACTTAATTACCTATCTATAATTTTATAACGATGCAATTCACCTTTTTTTAAAAATGTCTATAAGGTGACAAACCGAAGATCACTCACAAATCATAAGTTCTTTTAATTTTTATTGATTTTAATGATATTTTTTTTTATTATTTAATCACATTTTCATTATTAATTTTTATTTTTATATGTATCTAAATTTATTATACTTTACAATCTCATTTTCTTTTGCTTACTTTCTCCAATTTCTATAATTTTATTTTAGATATGTATAAAAATGCATTACGTTTTTTTTTTTGTAAAGTTATATACACTTATAAAATTTTGTAATGCTAAATCAAATATAAAATTGTAAAACGTGGAGAAAAGATTACTTATAAAGTTTTTAACAAAAAAAAGATCACTTATAAAGTTATATATATCATATATTGAAATTTTGAGAAAACGTTAATTATATTTAGACCCTAATAAATTTTTTGTCTACCTTCACCGCTGTCTCTGACTAATGATTTTATAAGTATGAATTCTATTCTTTTGTGACAGCCTGCAAGAAAAATACTCTTTAGTTTATTCACTCTAGTAATTATGGTTTTTTTGGGCAGCTATAGCACTATCGTTTCCTTTATGGAGTTTGTTTTTCTTCCAAATTTTCCACTTGTGTTAAGTGATTTTGTTGTAGGGAGTATTATGATAAATCTTGTTCTTCTAAGAATAGAAGCAAAGACGTCAATTATACGTCCTTTGACATGTGATGGGGCTATCAATCTAGCCATTATGTCTTTGGAGATGGCTATATATATCTCTTTTTCGAAGGTTAAGTCGAGTTGATCAAGATGTGAAAGAAGTGTTCTTCTTCATAACCTCCTTTAAGGGTCTTCCCTTGGATGGGCTATTGAACTGACCCTTGAATGTTGTAGTTCTTATTGTATCTTCTACCTTGCTAGTCTTTTGGCATTTATTTTGGTTCTTTTTTACACTCACTGTTGTTTTCTCGTTTAGTGGAGGTTGAACTCTCCTATTTTAATGAAACTTTTTTAACAAGAAGTGAAATTTTTTGAAAATGCTATTGGATGGATAAACTACCCAAAAATGCCATAAAGACATGATGTTTCTTCCGGAACCAAAATCAAATGGTATTATGGTAGATGGTCATTTACCAGTGTGCCCCTCCTCAAATTTGTTGTAGTTTTGGCGCAAAAAAGAGTGCTAAACTTGGAAAAGAGAAATGATTAGCATTTATTACTAATTAATGACATTAATTAGTATAACTAATGGTTAATATAAGTGTGTCAAAAGTCAAGAAGTTGTCCCCTTTATTGTTCATTCTTGAGATATGATTTTCCATTTGTATACCTCTTAGACTTTTGAATTTGTTATGTGGTTCTATCAACAGACAATTTATATATTGTTGTCCATGGTTTTACCTTCGAGTCATAAAAACTGATTATGTGGATCTGCTTATAGACATGTTATTTAGTTTGGTTAATGTTTATACCACTTATTTTTTAAAACTTGTTATGTGGTTTCTATTGATAGACAGGTTAATTATCGTTGTCCATGTTTACACCATTATATCCTTTAGAATTGTTCTATCATCTATGGTTCCGCTGATAAACAAGTTTATAACTTGTTCTGCTTATAACTTGTTTATAGCTTGATAGACAAGTTATAACTTGTTCTGTCAAAGCTAAGTTTTTTTCAACCGGATTCATAGTCTCGTATACCTTCTCATCTCGTCCGCATCTTGTGTCTCCTTGATGTAATAAGAGATCTGCATAGCATTTCGTGGACCAATTTCCCTGATTAAGACGACTTTCATACATGCATTTCTAGTAGTGGGCTGGTTTTCCTTATTTTATTTTAGACTATAAAAGTCTTAGGCTTGATTTGTTTTAGACACACTTCATTATTTTATTTTTCATAGCTTTCTCAGAGAGAAGAGATCTGAAACCCTGCATTTAGAGAAGATTTATGAACTTTGTTTCTATTTTATTGATTTGGTTTTTGAATATGTGTTCTTCTCTGATTATGGTTTGTGTTAACTTTTCTATGTCTGAGTAGTTCATTTGTTAGGTTTTAGGGGTTTCCCAGGAAAACCAGGTTTGATAGTTAGGATTTGACATAACAGATTGAATTTGTTAGGTTCTTAGTCTAGATTTGTTTCTAATGCTTGAATTAGTTTGATCACCTAGTTCATGATAATAGGTTAATAAATACAAAAGGATTTGTTTGGAGATCTGACCTAGTCTAGATGAATAAGTGTCTCTGCTTGCGGGAGTATTTTCTTAGATGCTTATGAACATATCGAATCTGATTCTAATGCATGATTGAATTATTTAAATATGGCGGGAGTTTGTCTTTAGTAATTCGAACATAGGGATCTAATACTTCGGGAGAAGATTAGTTATGTTAACCTGAGCTTCAAACCTGAATACTTGTGGAATTCCCTGATGCCTAGCGCTTTATCTTACTTTTTTTAAACCGATATTTGTTATTTCTTATTCTCAGTTACAATAAGCTCTATTTAATCTGTCTTAGCTAGAATCAAATTTAGAACTGGAAGTCGTACATTCTTGGTCTCTATGGATTCGCTCCCTCTTATACTACTGCGTTTGCTGTGCACTTGTAGTGAATATATTTGGGTTAAATCGTGAATGTATCAAGTTTTTGGCACCGTTTCCGGGGACCAATAGTGCCTTTTAAGTTTTACTTAGAGTCTAGTCTAAGATTTTATCTTCAATACTAATCTCGTTCTTTCTTCTTGTTTTTTTGCAGGTGCATGACCAGAAGATCTAACAAATCCTATGAATTTCTCAACCTCAGTAACAAAGAACATGTGAAGTTAGAACGCTCAAACTAGAAATCTAAAAAAAATGCTAGCTCATCCACCTCAATGGCTGAGAACGTTATTCAGAATCCGGTTGATCCTTTGGACCCAAACGAAAACTTGCCTCCTCCTGGCGCATGATTACATCAGTTAATAAACCCTAAAGGAGGAGCAAATAGCAATCAAGTGCCACCAGAAAAACAAGGGGGTGGTAATAGCAATCAAGACCCACCAGAACATATCCTAAATCACCCACTTCACCAGAAGAGGGTACTAGTTGGAAACTTCAACAAACCTGAAGCTTTCCTCGCTAATAGGAATGCTCTTCATCCTCGCTAACCTCAAAGACAGGATTATCATTTCCCGTTTCAGCTTGTCCAGTTGCACAGGCAAAACCAGTTTCATGGTTGATAACACTTGAATTTCAGGATTTTTACATATCATTTCTTGTTACTTANTAGGATTTGCATTTGCATGCATTTTGGAGATTTTTCAGGACTTTCAGGAGTTTTCAGGAAAATTCAGAAAACATCACCAAGTCATTGCAAATTTCAAGACAAGCTGCGTTTTCAACGAAATGACCAAGTTGCATCTTCAACCCAAGATCGATCCTGTTTTCACATTGGGATCGATCTCAGTTCAGCCAGAGATCGATCTCACTTCACTCCATCAGAGATCGATCTCACTTCAGCAGAGATCGATCTGATTTTCCCACTTCAGAGATCGATCCCACTTCAGTTCGATCGCCACCTTCTGCTCGAGATCGATCTCCACCTGCTGCTCGAGATCGATCTCCACTTCAGCTTGAGATCGATCTGCAATTTCACAACCAAGATCGATCTCGTTCACAACGAGACCGATCTCCTTCAATGCAAGATCGATCCCAAATCCATGCTAGATCGATCTCCTCCATTTCAGTTCGATCCACATTTTAGCAACGAGATCAACCCATGTTTCAACTTTAGCTCGATCTCACTTTTCAGCACAAGATCGGTTCTTTCTCATTCATTGCAATTGGTGAAGATTCAGACGAAGTCAAAAGATGCATGAAGTTTCAGAAAATGCAAGTTGG